>BPLR01020625.1:0-27269 GCA_021605095.1 Caerostris extrusa | reverse complement strand
ACGCAAATGCAATGACGTGCCTCCCAAAAAAAACCAATGCTCTACCCCCAAATGTGCGGATGGCTGTGCATTAGATTACTCCGGGGATTGCCCAACCTGCAAATGCGATGACGTGCCTCCCAAAAAAAACCAATGTTCTACTCCCAAATGCGCTGATGGTTGCGCATTAGATTACTCCGGCGATTGCCCAACCTGCAAATGTCACCAAGAACAACAACCAAAGATAATTTATATAGTTTCACTTTAGTCTTAGTCTTTTTCTGGAAGCATTATTATCAAAAATTTATTTTCTTCTTTTTAGAAGTATGTCAAATAGGTACTAACTTAATTTTGTTTGACTTTTACGACTTTGGGCTTAAAAAACTAATTTTTATTAATGATCACTTAATATTTTCATTATTCTGTATTCAATAAATGTTTAATATTTAAAATTCTAACATAAAATACTTTTAAACTTTTTACAGTGAATTTGAATAGCTATATAAGCGAACTTTAGAAAGGCAAAATAGAAAATGCCACTTATGTGATTTTGTTTTCAAGGTCTTTGTTTATAAGTTGTCAAAACCTTAAGAAAGGAAAAGCAAATACATGTATAAAATATAGTTGATAAAGAAGCTAAGTATGTAATAAGGAAATGTTTAACTAAACCAAAATACAATATAACATAAAAATAATTTTTAAATTGATTTTAAAATATTCCTATATAATGAATTTTTATAATATGCCTACAATATTTTTACAATAATAAAAACCACTAAATTTGCAATTTTCAAATTCAATATACTTTTTCATAAGTCATATGCATTCTTTAATTTGGAAGCTACCTCACAGTAAGTCTTTTAATAAAAAAAATTCTTTGTGTAAGAGTGTATTTTTTTTTTTTTTCATGTTTTCGATGTAAAAAATTTCATTTCAAATAAAGAAGTACTCCATTAAAAGCTTTTCAACCTCAAAAAATTAAATAAAACTACTGATATTCTCTTTAATTGTTTTAGTTTCCAATTTAAATTTTAAAAGGGTATCATCTGTTACATAATTTTTGATGTAATATTTTCTGCAATTAAAATCATAAATCATAAATCCAATTTTGAACATTTAAAATTATAAAGTAATTTTTCGCTGGAATCAATCTAAAAACAGTGATTGATCAAGTAACAAGCAATTTATGATTATCGTTTTTAATTTAATAATATTGAATCTGACGTAAATAATGGAGTTATTTCATTTGAAAAAATGTGGAAACAAAATTGATGCAATTCAACTTGAGGTATATATTTACCATAATTACATTTGGATCTAAAATTGTCATTAGATATAGGAAAATTACAAATGAAAACTTTATTTATTTTTATATTGTGTTCAGGTTCGAAATGATTTTTTGTGCATTCAGTAAAAATTATTCGAAAATAAAACAAATTTTGTCATAAAACACTTGGTAAATAATTAAAAATGTTATTGGATATTGCACAAAGAATTGAAGAATAGTGTTTACATTTTTAAAAGCATATTTTTATTTTACTCCAAAATTTTTCAAATTTTTGGGTGTTTGCTGTCTTATTTCTTGAGGCGTTAATCAGTTTGTTTCTTCATTAGTGGTTTTTAACTTTTTGTCCCATAGCGCTGTTTTCTCCAGTAAAATAAGGGCTATAAGCTCTTTCTCCAAGAGAAAATGCGAGCCTCCTTAAAATAATTTGTAATGTAAAAATCCTTTCGTAAATAATGCTTATCAGCACTAAACAAAATTAAGGATATATAAGACACTTATGCAACCTGTTTTATTCCATACAAGTGAAATATATTTTATCCAAAGAGCATAAAACGCTTTCTGGATATATTTGAGAGGGGAAAATCCTGACAGCAATCTTTGGCCCAGTGCAAGATGGTTGACAGATAAGATACAACTTTGAACTGTGGGCTCTAGACAATGACAAATAATAGGGATTAGCATAGACATCTGTAATTTATTACTACACAGATATGTCTGGAGAAGCTAGGAGAAGACAATCCAACTAAGATCTTGACATTCGAATCTGAGGGATCTAGTTGAAGGAATACCATCGACTAGATGGTTATTGAGAAAAAAAAAAAAGAGACATGAAGATTTTGATATTTAAGGATTGGAGAGAAGTAGCCATGGTAGACAGAAGACATTGTAAAAGAGCAGGTAGTTGAGGCAGCTAGGGCCTGTAAAGGATGTTGAGCTTGGGAAGAAGAATTTCATAAGTCCATTACATTAAAAACAATTAACAGAATATGATACAATAATAATTCATGTTCTTTTTTCCTATGCATGTTTAAGGATAATAATGTACAGGTAAATGCTTTTCACACTTTTTCTAAGCTATCGTTTTATTTCAAAAATACTTTAAAATTAATAATATAACAAAAAGGTTTTATGAATATTGGTTTTAATTTTACCTTTTTAACATCTAATTATTTTCAGCTGAACCATCTAGACACGGATATTACTGAAATTCATTGATGAAGATATAGTACGCAAAGAAACGAGCTGCAAATCTTTCTAGAGAATATTTCATCTTTCTTGATGTAAATTTCTCGAAAATAAATTTTGACTGCATTCTTCTACAATTGCTATTCATGTGGTCTATCTGAAATAGTCATCCTTCTGATGTCTATAACAAAACATCTTTTAATACAAATTAATGTATTAATATATTTCTATTATGCAAACTAAAAATTAAAAGCTGATTTTCCAAAATCATTCAAATACATCAAATTTTTTACATAAAAACTTTCAAAAATAACCTATTTTTTATTTTTCCAAGAAAGTTTATTTTTTACTTTTACAAAATCATAGTACTTTTTTACGACCTGATATAAAATGTTTGGGAAATTTTAAAACTACCTCATCCATATAATTATTATTTATGAAATAAAATACAAGAGGGAAAATGTTTACGATATGGGAGATGGATGATATTCTGTAAAATTGGCAATAAATTAATAAAAATTTGTTCGAAGTATTTAAATTCAAACTTTAAAAAAGAATTATATGAAAACAATGCAGTAATAATCTAAAAAATAGTCTGCCGCATTCGATTTAAAAAAATTAAACACTTAATAGCATAAAAATAAAACACTTTTCATAAAAATTATTGATTACTTAATTAAAGACAGATCTCTGGATATTTTTAATAGTTCACGAGTGTATATTTTTTTCTTAATTCAAGTCAACATATATTCTTCTAAAAGCTATTATAAAAAGCAAAAAGATTCTGAAACTATATCGGATCGCATAAAATATTTTTGTAAAAAAAAACTGATGCAAACAAATTTTATCTTTTGCAATTTGAAATAAAAAAGGAATACTTTGACTACGCAAGGTTGATTATTTAAAAAAAAAAAGTAATTCAAGAATATTATTCGCATGAAGGCCTGTAGTATACATACCCACATTTTCTTAGTAATAACTTGCACACACATGAGATCGACTTGAACCTAGATTTCGAATTATTTCATTTATTCGCAAACAACAAACAAAAAGCATAATAATAATACTCTCTTTCACTAAATATATAATTTATCAAACTCTCTGTGTATGATTACACTTTCGTAGAAATTTAATCACTTGCTTTCATTAAATTCAAGATGAATTTCTTTTCTTTTTAAGAGCATTTTCAACAATATTGATTAAAAACTGTCTTTAAAAGCTATCGTCACTATTTTGGAAATGGTATCTCCATTTTTACTAATGTCATTATTAGCAAGATATCTTTATTTAGCATATGAATACGAAAATGCTCGCAATTTTAAAACCCTACATTAATTGTTATCATGCAAGCAACAAAGATTCTTTATGAAATATTTAAGAAAGCCCCATTTTTTTTAAGGAAGTAAAACTTTTTGATAGAATAGATTAAGCATTTTTTGTGTTAGACAGCCAGTTTTCCATGGTCAAAATAGTAACGAACTTAGTTTTACAAATAAGCATGGATGTATGGGTCAATAATTCAATGGCGTAGTCGCCAAATTTTCCGTTATGAGAAGCTTTTCGTGTCATGATAAACTAAACATATTATTTCTTTGAGATTTCTTGCTTATTAACATGTAGTGAAATTCCCCATTTTATTCTTCCGTTCAGACAAAATATTTGAAACTGAAATTTATGGAGTTTTTATTTTGTTTATTTTTAATTTAATTTTTCTCATTTATTTATTTTAAATGAAGCCTTATGCTTCCTTCACGTTCAGCCTCAGAAAGTCTTAAACTTGTAGTCACTTCACTATAAGTACAATATTAGTGCAACCTTAATGCATAACAAAGCCATCCCAAAAAGTGGCATCTGTGGAAACTTATCCTCTTTCAAACCCAATAAAAGGACCTAATTACGAAAATCTTTGTTAAGTTATTTCTTGGCATAAGTAGAGATCTTTCAGTTTGACTTTCTTGTCTATTTTCTAACTAAGATTTCCTTATTTCAAAAGCCCAGAGGGCTTATCACCGGGCTACTTCCAGACCATTGAAGCTCATATCAAGCTTTATGTCTCGAATCTTCTCTGACTAAATATTTTCTCTTATTGAAAGAGTATTAATTGCACTCTCTATTACATTTACAAGAGAAATATCAATAAAATCTATTATTTATCTTATAGGATCTAAACATAGCAAACATTTATTCTGAGTAATAACTTTTGTAATTATAATCAAAATTGAATCATATTGATTCCGTAAAAAAAATAAGAGCGAATTATTTATTTATTTATACTAAATTTGGTTAATGGTCTTTTCCAAAATATGCCAATAACACACTGTATTAGATCAGAATAATTAAATTTGGTAATATTTAATATTATCACATCACTTAAAATACCCACATTGGTTTAGTTCGAATTCAAGATAAAGTTTCGTACTTTTTTCAGCATTGGCTGCTTACAATTTTGTAATGTCCCTTTCCCTCATCCTATCCAGTAAAAGACTTTGGTCGAAATTTGGAAAGCATTGTTTTGTTTAAAAAGGAAAGCATCTCGGTATCTTTTCAAAAAGAAAAGATGTTAAAATTTTATCTAAAAATTGCTTATTAATTCATATATTTCCATATATATCCCGTATTCTTTTCAAATGAGATTCTTATTTCTAATTTTACAAATAAATATCTCATTGCCCACTCTACGTATAACCTTATTTTACGGCAAGAGCATCTGGCGTTATGATTCAGCCCCATTTTCATTGGCTGAGCTTCTTTGATATTATGTATGGACTTACCTTTGATTTTCTTCATGTGTAATAATATGAATGCAGACTTCAAAAAATTGTTCCACATTCGTATTTGAAGTAAGTAAGGGAACCAGGAGCGAAAATACTCCGATGACACTTGTTTACTGCCAAAGTATAAATTATTTCTATAACGGATGGTAATATTTTGCTGCAGACTTCTTGATCTTAAAAATTATTTTTTCCAATGTGTTGATGCATGTTAATGTTCCCATGTTGAAATTTTCCCTTTGTCAAAACTTTTTGTTGGAATTTATTATTGTATAAAACATAACCCAGTTTATTTCTACATAAAAAATGAGGGTTTACACCATTAATATATCTTATTGTTATGATTTAAACAACATTATTCCTCTAAAAATGTTATTTACAACAAAAAAAAAACCAATCTTGCCAAGATTTAACTTATTACCATTTTGTTAGCTTTTTTTTTCTTTGTATTATTATCATTTTTTTTTTTTTTTGCATTATATTACATCAACAACGAATAATTTATATTCATCATTATTTCCCGGTATTATTTAATTTATATTTTGTTTTATAGAACTCTTTAGTATTTTATATGTCGTTTTCATTTCTAATCATATCAATCATTTAATGCAGCGAAATTTCTTTTCAGCTGTAAGACCTGTTGATTACGCCTGCGCTAACGGTGTCTGTGCCTTTGCAAAGTGAGGACAACAAGAAAGAGGACACCATTCAGTTCCAGACACTATTAAAAAATAATGCTTGAAACAAAAAACATGGTGAAACCAAACTGCAAATGGTTTTCATTTTATGAATATGTCAATAAAGCATGGCTGCATTCTTAAAACAATGTCTGCGTGTATTCCTTTTTATGATTGTGTCTTTATACAGTACTTTTTAATTAAGTTGTTACATAATAAAGGAATCTTTGACATATCGTAAAGACACGGTGTTAAGTGCGTAGACCAAGAAAACAATTTATCCTCACTTGTGGCCTTGTAGTTACGAAAGCAAAGCAATGAGGGTTAAATGAAATTAAGAGGATTGAAATAGATGAGAGTTTTATTCCAATTTTTGTAAGGTGCCACATATAATAATGGCTTTTATAAACAATGATTGTAGAAATTTTTCTCATATTCTCTAATATGATATTGAAATACAAGGCAGACACATCTGAAATTCCTTCCGGAAAACATAAAACCTTCTTTAACGTCCCGGCCTTTACTAGACATATAATGGCTTCAAAAAGAGGGCCACTTTCAGGTTCATCAGAACACTTTAATTTTTATTTACAAACATTATATATATATATATATATATATAAATTAAAAAAATAAAAATAATTTGATTCACAAGTGCAATTCACTCCAAAGTCGGAATTTTTCAAATTTCTCGAGTTTACGACGAATCTAATGCACCCGGTAATTATCACACGACGTAATTTCATGATGTAACGTTATCTATGACATTGATTATCTGTTGTCAGATTTGAGTAACAGGTTGTTCTCATTAGTACAAAACACTAATTGCATATAATATAAATATCCGCGACACTGCTTATCTGCTGTCAAATTTGAGTGATGGGTTGTTATTATGTATTTGTTAGAGAATATAAATTCTTTTTCCCTCGGGACAGAAATTTTACACTTTCTTGCCTTTTTCGTTGCTGTCCTCCTGGAATTCGTCATTGATTAGGAGGTCAAAATAAGAATTTGTATTTGGTTAATTTCGCAACTTCTGAAAAAACAATGATTTAATTTTCATCCGCGTATTATATTTTTTTAATCACGATTTATGCTGGATGGTGTAAAAACCGCAGATGGTGTATTTTTAGGTACACCAAATAAGTATAAAAAAATATGTTGGGCAAATATGCATGGGTACATGCAATCATGAACTTCACCTTAGGTTGCTACGTTTACAAATATAGAAAATGTGATATGTATATATTTAAATGATTTAATTTCAATCGTAGATCATTTAGCATTTTCTAATTATTCATCGTAACACTTACATATAATAAACAAAACAATATTATAATAAATGAACATGTTGCATATTAATAGCATAAGTTTCAAAGATAATCTTATTTTATAAAATTTGTTTTCTGTACAGATTAGACATATTGTTTTAAAGGATAAATTAAATTTATTAAACAGTTATCATAATGAGAAAAAAAAAAAAAAAAAATAAATACTTATTGTAATAAAATGTTTTTACAATAAATTAAATACATCAAGGTGTATTCATTTTTTTCATTTGAACAATAGTTCTTATTTACAAGGTTAATTATTCAAATAAATTCCTGTTGCTCAAATTACTTTTTGACTAAAATTATTTAATATACGTTAAATGTTTATTATACAAGTCGATTTTTTAAATGAGTGAAATACATAAAATGTTACATAAAAATAAATAGAAACTGATATTTGTTTTAGATACTGATCTTTACTACTTCAACAGTGAATCCACAGTGTAATAACACATTCAGTCTATTGAATTCAAGCCTGAATCTACAGTATCTTTTCAAGTACGTGGTTTTCTGTCAAACATAACATAACGTAACAATATCGTAAATGATAAAAAGTTGTTCTTAAAGCTTTAGAATAATATTCCTGATATAAAAATACGAAAATTTGAGCACCTAAATTAAAAACACACATATACTGATATTTAAACCTGTTCCTCAATTCAAGACGGTAAATAATTAGCAACATGCATACCAGTTACAAAATACCTATGAAGTTTTAAGAACCACTCAAACTCATCTTCAGAATTCAAATGTAAAAATATGATTTAATGGGGATGCTGGTTTATTATGCTTTAGCAGGTAAAATTAATTATATAAAATAAACTAGAACAAATTAATTATTTGAATAATATTTTATGAATTTTTAAATTTTTGATAATTTATAAGGAGCAGAAGTGTTTAAGAAAAGGCTTAAAAATTATGGTACAATTAGAAATATAATTAATCGTAATAAAATTGATTATCAATAAAACAAAATCGAATTACAAAAGATGCCCACATGAAAATGTGATAAAGTAATTTAAAGGAGTCTCGAATGTTATTATTTTAATACAATATTTATTGCTATTGTTGAGATTCTTCTAGAATATATAGTATTATATAAGTGTGAAGTTTATATATACAAATAAACACAAGGTCTGAAGGCCTGCCAAACATTTTAATGTAAATCTACACTTTCAGACTTTTCTTCAGTGGTTCTCAATGAGTGAATTTAAAGGGAAGCGAGTCAATCAATCCTCGTAGCGAGTGTAGGATTGATTGGAAAGGAAGCACAACTGGTGTAAGATTGCATTGAAAGGGAGCACAATTCTAAACAGATGTTAGTTTGGATTAAAAGGGGAACGCGTCTCACAACGAGTGTAGGATTGATTGGAAAGAGAACACGACTCTCAACAGATGTTAGAATGGATCGAAAGGGGAGCTTATCTCGCAACGAGTGTCGGATTGATTGGAAAAGGAGTACGACTCTCAACAGATGTTAGATTGAATAAAAGGGGAACACAATTCTCAACAGATGTTAGAATGGATCGAAAGGGGATCTTTATCTCGCAAAGAGTGTTGGATTGATTGGAAAAGGAGTACGACTCTGAACAAATGTCAGATTGGATTAAAGGGGAACACAATTCTCAACAGATGTTAGAATGGATCGAAAGGGGAGCGCATCTCGCAACGAGTGTTGGATTGATTGGAAAAGGAGTACGACTCTCAACAGATGTTAGATTGGATTAAAAGGGGAACACAATTCTCGGCAGATGTTAAATGGATCGAAAGGGGAGCGTATCTCGCAACGAGTGTTGGATTGATTGGAAAAAGGAGTACGACTCTCAACAAATGTCAGATTGGATTAAAAGGGGAACACAATTCTCAACAGATGTTAGAATGGATCGAAAGGGGAGCTTATCTCGCAACGAGTGTCGGATTGATTGGAAAAGGAGTACGACTCTCAACAGATGTTAGATTGGAATAAAAGAGGAACACAATTCTCAACAGATGTTAGAATGGATCGAAAGGGGATCTTTATCTCGCAACGAGTGTTGGATTGATTGGAAAAGGAGTACGACTCTCAACAAATGTCAGATTGGATTAAAAGGGGAACACAATTCTCAACAGATGTTAGAATGGATCGAAAGGGGAGCGCATCTCGCAACGAGTGTTGGATTGATTGGAAAAGGAGTACGACTCTCAACAGATGTTAGATTGGATTAAAAGGGGAACACAATTCTCGGCAGATGTTAAATGGATCGAAAGGGGGAGCGTATCTCGCAACGAGTGTTGGGTTGATTGGAAAAGGAGTACGACTCTCAACAGATTGGATTAAAAGGGGAACACAATTCTCAACAGATGTTAGAATGGATCGAAAGGGGAGCGTATCTCTCAACGAGTGTTGGATTGATTGGAAAAGAGTACGACTCTCAACAGATGTTAGATTGGATTAAAAGGGGAACACAATTCTCGGCAGATGTTAAATGGATCGAAAGGAGAGCGTATCTTGCAACGAGTGTTGGATTGATTGGAAAAAGGAGTACGACTCTTAACAGATGTTAGATTGGATTAAAAAGGGGAACACAATTCTCTACAGATGTTAGAATGGATCGAAAGGGGAGCGTATCTCGCAACGAGTGTTGGATTGATTGGAAAAGGAGTACGACTCTCAACAGATTTTAGATTGGATTAAAAGGGGAACACAATTCTCAACAGATGTTAGAATGGATCGAAAGGGGAGCACAACTCCCAACAGATGTTAGATTGAACTGAAAGGGGATGGGGGTTCAACATAGTTCAACAAAAATATCTTAAATCAATTAGAGAATTAATAAAAAAATGGGAAGAATTTTTGACAAGAAAATTAAAGGTTTAAATTTACTATTTTTACACGTCTAATATTAATTAAACGACAAGCAAAATTGTTGGCAAAAATGTGCTAGTTAAGATGTAATTTGATAATTTTAATTAGTTTTTTAATCTTCAAAAAATTCAGAATAAATTTTTAATCACTACAACAGAAAATATCTTTAAAAATAAAAGAAATTTTAAATTTTAATTTTAAAAGATTTCATATTGTGGTACATACTTTCTTAGATGCGATGTTCATGATCATACATCACTAATAAAAAAACAATAAACGATTGCTACAATAATAATTAATTTTACAATGAAAAATAGCTAGTAGGATATGATAAAGTCTTCCTTTATAAAAAGAGAAACATTAGAAAGTCCCTGCTCCAATTGGCTGATTTTATATTTAAAGCTGTGATGTGTCATGGAGGCCATGGATTTATTATGTATCCTGTATTTCACATTAATTGAAATAAAATTTATATGAATTAGGGCATTTAAAATGGCGTTAGTATAGTATATTTATTTATCGAGGTATTTAAATTTTTAAATTAATGTTTGCATTATGATCTTTTTAAGTGTTAACACAACTAAAACATTTTGGAAAATATTGTATATCATGGATTCCTTTATCCCCAAAAACAAAAATAAGACATATGTGGATTGAAACTACTTTAAATAGGTAAGCTTTTATGCCAGGATTGGTAATTTCTATTACCTCAGTATGTTGTCGCGAACTTCGATAACAGTTTAAATCAAAACAGAAATATAACTCTGAATCAAACAAAAGGAATTTATGCCAAAATTAAGAACATTTTCGTTTTTAAGTTTATTATTTCTTTAATCACATAATAATCATATTTATTTTTCTCATTTTTAAAAAAGTAATAGTAGTGATAATTTTTAAAGAAAAAAATCAACATCAAATATTTGGTTTACTCAAGAGAGATATATGTTTTTATTGAGACAAAATCGTAAACTTCTTGCTTTTGATATTGACGTCAAAATACGAGCTTTCATTTGTGATAAATACTGCTTGCCAAGCTGCAAGAGAACTATTCTCAGCTAGATTTTAATCTGAAACAAATATGAATTATCTTGCAGCTTTGCTGATGTTGTGCTACCTTGTAGCCCTTTTAACAGTAGTAGCATCAAGTAAGTGAAATTATATAAAATTGTATAAATATCTTTTTGGAAAAAACTACTTTTTTTTTCTTGCAATTTTTGTATTTTTGTTTTGTAATTTTTATTTTTAAAAATAAGATTTAAATACTTAAAGCAGTTATAAATGTCTTCTTAGGAAATTTAAATAAATTAAATTTTCTGCAATCTTTGAACATTTGAGCATACCTATTCCTTTTTTTTCTTTCATTACAATATTAAATTAAGAGAAAAAAAATGGACTTTTCAAAAAATCATTACCCATTATTTATAGTCGGTATACAAAAAAAAATGTTAACATATTTTTATCCATGTATTATCAGATAATAGTATACTCATTTAAATTACCTTCATATTCTTCTGTTCTAACATTATTTAGTTTTATTTAATTGAAATTAATTGTTTTATCATTATTTTAATTTTTTTTTTTTTCGTTTATCCATTCACTTTTAACAATATTTATTTGCATGTCTGTCTTATTTTTTTTCAAGCAAAAGTCTTTAAAAAAAATGCTAACAAGGGATGAAATTAAAGATATAGCTATTGAAAGTAGTTTTAAAAAGCAAATAATTAATATTTCGTTTTAGTAAACTCATAATGCAGCAAATTTTTGAAATCTTTTCTTCTTATATATAAAAGGAATGTTTTAATTGTATTTATATTCTATTCTTCTAATGAAGACATGTTTAAAAGAACTGGTATCATATCCAATAATATTATTGCTTGGTTAAAATCATTTGTATAATTACAGAATGTGCTCCACCAAACTGTCCTCAATTTTGTAGCGTGGGAAAAGGTCCCAATGGATGTCTTGAATGCATATGCATGGAAGCATAGTTAACCAACTTTGTAAGTTTTTGCATATATTAGTCGAACTTTCCAACAAGAACTTTTCTTTGAAGATTAATAATGATAACATGAAATCTTAATAATAGTACAGACATTGTGTGCAAATTAAATTTAGCCAAGAAATTCAACTCTCATTTAACAAAAACTCATTTTTTAATTCAGACTTTTCCAACACTTGAATAAATTCCTTCTTGTAAAGAAACAATATTTTGACAAGAAAATTTAGATTCAAAGTAAATAGCATATGCACAATAATTTTGTTTTTATATGGAAAACCAAGAGTGTATCATCCTCTCGAAAAATTAATAATGTATCACATAATATTAACAATATCACTTAGCAATGAACATTCTTTTAACAAAACACTGTAATAACAATATGAAATTGTTATTATTTGTAATATTTCACAATATTATACTTCAAGAATGCCGCTGCAATGCTTTCTTTCCAAAATTCTACATCAGATGTGATTTATTTTGTACCTGGAAGCTAGGGTGAGAGAGAAATTATATAACAAAGCATTTTTCCTTAAAAATGTTTCAAAATAATACATTTTATGAAACGAAAACTTCATTATTGAAGAGGATATTCTATTTTCCACTAACCTGTTGTCAAAAATGACAAAATATTACGATTTCTTTTAGAATAATAGCTATTTTACTGCCTTTTCTTTGTTTTCCTATCATTAGATAATTCAAATCATATTTAAGACAAATGCTATCTTTATTTCAATAGTGCAATTGGTGCAAAAGTTTAAAACATTTTTGGCTTTCCAAAAAAAAACATTTATATAAGTCATTTATTTGTACGTAATCTAATTTTATTTGTGTTGAATTTATCCGCCAACCAATCTGCTTAGATATAATTAATTTCAGATACAAAAATGCAATACATATAAATACATTATAGCTTAAGATTATTTAAAATTAGTCTTCTTTACCTATTTTAAAAACCAAATAATATACTGATGAAATATAGTGCAGATGTTTAACAAGTTTAAACTTCTAACTGCTCTAGTTTGAACTAACGATTGCATAATAAAAGTTAATTTAGAATATTTAATTTAAAAGTTAATTTAGATTTCTTTAATCAAAGATGCAGTGCCAAACCATCATTGGCCCATTAGAAAATCACTTATTTTTTATTGTTTCTTGTTCTTTTTGCAAATCTTTGCGCGCAATTAGAAATGACGTCGTATAAATATAGAATACAGAATTAAACATTGTCAATAAGATTAGAAAGACATTTTCTTCAACTTTATAGAGCTGGAACGACTAATAACTAGTTCATTAGGATTTTAATGTAGAAAAGCACATTTCAAAGAATAGTAAGCATTCCAAGCTGAAAGGCCGTATATACTCCGAACCTTAACATGATTAATCTGCAAACTGTTTTGTCTAATTTGATTTTTATAAATGTTATTATGATTTTGATTTTATGCGTATAATTCCTTGTACAAGGTGCAATTAAAAATGATTAAAAAATTAGAAAAATATATAAGTACTATCTAATTTGAATTGCAGTCTTTGTATTCTTCCCAACAGTAGTATAAATAGTAAAAAAAATTAATATCAGGAAAAACATAAACATCAAGTCATACAAGTGGATAAACAAATACAGCTAGTACAAACATAGTAGAAACACTAAATCGCAATCCTAAAAACTGTTTCTAATCACACATAATCTGGTCTTAAAATTACTATATCTTAAATATATTCTTTCATTATTGAATTTTTTTATTGTAATATTTCCACCGAAGTCATTTAAACTAAATTATCAATCTTGATTTACTATTTTTATCTAATTTATTTAATGTAAATTAAGTTATTATGCCACAAATAACAAATATTGAATATTTTTTTTTTTTAAAATTTAACTGATTTTAAACCGTAGGAAAAACAATTCATGTGAAATCCAAATATAAAAATATATTTTGCATACAATATTTTTATTTTTTATACTTTAAAAGCGACATTTTTAAATATAGGAGACGCTTTATTTTTTCCATTTATATCTAACCATAAAAATATATTTGCAATAAAATATTTATTAGTAATTGTTCTTGTAATAAAAAACTTTTACTGGTGTTTGCCCTGTTGAATCAACATAGATCAGACTTCATCGTAATATTTTATAGCATATATTGATTTAATGTAATCGATATTGTTTTATTTCGTAATCGTTATTTAATCGTTTTGTAGATGTTTATATGAAAAGTATACTAAACACTCATTAAACAACATTCCGAAACTACAATCATAAAAGTTCAAAAATTGTGTTTTACTTCCCTAATTATTAAATTATTTAATTTTTCAATGAAAAAAAAATAATAAAATAAAAACTTGGTTTTAATACAAAACAATTTTGATTAAATCATTTTATAGTACATTTGGAAATGATTATAATTGATGAATGAAATGATTTGGAAATGAAACGATTATTTTTTATCGTACTTTATAAAAAAATTTGTTATAAGAGATAACTTAAATTAAACAAGGGTAACCTGTACCTAAAATATTACTATTTTCACAGATATTTTTTTAATCAATGGTTTTTGAAAATATGAGAAATTTAAGTTTTATAATCTGCTAATTTTATTATTTCTATGTTATTTATTTAAATAAAGTATAAATATTCAAGATATAATTATATTTAATTTCAATTAATTATTTGATTTTTTATTACGTTTTACCTTGTTTTATCTGGCATGTTTTTACATTCTATTAGTTATTGAAAAAGTTAACCAACTTTTTTCTCATTCATTTTAATTCACAATTAAGAATTCTTAAATTTATCAATTTCTGTTATTAAATATGTCTCAAAATATGTGTTTATATATTTGTTAAATATTTTACATCTATTTTTTGAAAATAAGTAATGGAAAAGTTGTTTTTTAAATTTTGTAACTTATTGTTAACATCATCATTAAGTCAATTACCAAAAAAATTAACATTAATCATCGTAATAAAATATTTTTGTAAACAAATGAAATAAATTTAAATATACTTTGTGAATTAAATTTATGTTTTTACAGTGGAGCATAATGTTTTAAACTTCATTTATGTAAAATTTTAAGTGTATTTATTTTTAGTTCAAAAATTTAGCTCCTTCAAAAAATATTTTGAATGATATAAGTACAATTTCTCATAACGAAATTAAAATCGTCATGTCATTTTGATTAATAGCAAAAATTACTTTGTGATTTTACAAAATCAACAATTTATAATGAATGGGCTTCGGGAAGATACATTTACCATTATTAATACGGGAAATAACTGAAAATTAGAAACCATAGAATAATATTTAATTGAATGTCTTTGGAGAAGACTTACAATCAAACTAGCTGACAATTTAGATAACTTATTTAAAAAAATATATTTTTAATTCAAATGCGATTTGTTATTGTTAAGAATAAAATTAAAAACATAATCAGCAAACTTGCGAAATAAAACAGCAATGGATCATTTAAATGTATTTTTTAATACTTGTTTAATTTGTATTTTCCTTATTTTTCAGAAAATTGAAAGTGGAGAACGTGGTCATACCTAAGTCTGTAATCTTTTAAAATTAGAAATAAAAAATGCTTTGAATTGTATTGAATTATTTTTATATATTATATAATGTTTAATTATCTTTCAATACCTATCAGTATGATGTACGTTATAAATATATCTTAATGTATGTAAGTAATAAGTACTTAATGTAAGTATCATAATGTAATATGTAGGTTGTGTCTATAATTGAAAATTGGTCAAAGCCATTTCCTAGCTATCTGCGACCAAAACAACTAATTATAATTTTAACAAAATTACAGGATATATGAAAATATAGGAAAAATTTAGTGTAAAATAGTTAAAATATCACCACTGGAAATAATTTTTGGAATAGAAATTGAAAGAGGCAATAAATTTCAGTAGCTACTGCTCGTTTGTTCATAACGGCAGACTCTTTTAATACCCTAGTACAGAAACCCTTTCGTAATCATTTCTTCTATTACTTTTTACAAAAGTTCCCACTTCTACAAAATTCAATGATGGCATTGTTAAATAAAAGGTAATTCTGCATTAAAAATTTTGTGAAATTTTGGATATGAAAGAACGTAGTCAAAATATCTTTACCTTTAGTAATATGGAAAATAATTATAAAATTCATCACCATTGATTCATTCATATTGAAAACTGAAACTAGACAAAAACATGTTGTCGTATAAGTAGTGGAAGCGGAACAAAACGTTCACATGTTCACAGAATCATACGCTCATCAATATTCACAGAATTGCATGAATTTTGAATTAATCTAGTGATGCTGACTGCAAAATTCAACAAAAATCGCGAGTTACTTGATGTTACGTGATGTTAAAGTGTTCACCAAATGATCTTGCTGATGAGAATTTCTCTGTACTCACTGCGATGCTCACAACAGATGTGAAACTGAATAACCATTTTATAGGCAGATGAAGTGCATATTTAATTAAGGAAGTTGTTAAAAATCAGTATTACAGACTCTGATCAACTGAAAAGTTCAGCAGCAAACAAGGATATATTAAATTTTATTGTTTTCTATACTATTGGATAGCAGAAATGTTTGATCCGATAGTATAGAAAACAATAAAATTTAGTATATCATTGTTTGTTGCTCAACTTTAAAAAAAAATCATATAAAGTACTAATGTGTCCAAAAAGTAAGATCAATTTTCAATTAAAAATTCCCGGGACTTACGGAATTTCATTTTTTTTTTTTTTTTAGGTTGTTGGCACTGTCCTTGACATCTGTGTGAAATTTGACATCAAAATATTCATTAGTCTTTGAGTTACGCTTGGCTTTCTGAGACGCTAAAACTGATTCCGGCGATTTTTGAAATGTCTGAAATTAATTGAGCAAAGAACTTGCATTAAATTTTTGCGAAAACGTGTAGAATGTTGCAGAAGGCATTCGGTGAGCATTCCTATAACGGAAAGAAATGTTTACAAATGGCAGAAACAGCTCATAGAATGACTTCTATGAACTATAGAAGGAGAACGCTATGAAGACGAAGAGCCCTCTGGTCGACTATCAACCTCAACAGACGAAGCTCACGTTCAAAAAATTAAAGATTTGGTGCTTGCAAAACGTCGATTTGCAATTAGTGACTTTTCTGATGATGTTGGAATTTCAAAAGGATCGGTCAATTCCATTTTGGGCTTCGAACGCGTCAAATCTCGATTGGTACCGAAAACACTGAATGAACCAACTCACACCGCATTAATTCTTCGTGACTTTTTCGCCAGAAGTGATTCCACAAGCACCGTATACACATTGTGCGACTTCTCGCTATTCCCTAACTCAAAAGACTACTCAGGGACATGTTTTGAGTCGATTTAAGAGATTCAACGTGAATCGGCGCGCACTTTGAAGGCCATCCCTGCCAATGACTTTTTAGCATGCATTGTGGATTGGAAAAAAGTTGGCATAAGTGCATTGTGTCCGGAAGGGATTACTTTGAAGGCGATGAAATAAATTTGGAAGAAAAAATAAAGAGTTTTTGAGAAAAAATAATTGGTCTTACTTTTTGGGCATAGTAGTAAGCTTCTTTTGTCAAAAACCATTGGCCTAAAAGAAATCTCATACCTGAACAAAAAACGCAATCTCTCAACTACTTGTAAATCCTAAACACTTGTATATTCTCCTTCGTTGCACATCAAACGCGGATTAATGAAACATTTTATTAATAAAAGTGGTCCAGGAGGGTTTTAGATAAAAGTGGCCCAGGTTTCATGAACTTAAAGAAAAAATTCCCCAGGGTTAGTGAGGCTAAATGAGTATAGATTTGCAGACTCAAAAATAAGTGAGCTTATGAAGGACCATGATTTTGAAGAAAGTAGGAATAGGGTGGATAATTCTGCATTGAAATCTTTTAACAGGTCATAGTTGAACTTCTTAATAAAAGCTGAGAAATATGGAGTACTCCTTCAAAATTATAAACCACTGGGATATAACATGTCCCTAAATACACATTTTCTGGATTCGCACTTGGACTTCTATGAGCTATGAAGGATTACACCAAAATATTTAAAAAAAACGTACACGTCAAACAAAAACTTCACCTGGTAAAATGGAATCCAATGCTTAAAAGACTAATATTGGACACTAGAAATTGGATGTTTCTAAAGCAAAAATACAGTAGAAAATTGTTAACAAATTATATTTTGACTTAGTTTAATACATCTAATTCTATGAAAACTTCTACTAAGTAACTTCTATGAGCTATGAAGGATTACACCAAAATATTTAAAAAAAACGTACACGTCAAACAAAAACTTCACCTGGTAAAATGGAATCCAATGCTTAAAGACTAATATTGGACACTAGAAATTGGATGTTTCTAAAGCAAAATACAGTAGAAAATTGTTAACAAATTATATTTTGACTTAGTTTAATACATCTAAGTAACTTCTATGAAGTAACTTCTACTAAGTAACTTCTATGAGCTATGAAGGATTACACCAAAATATTTAAAAAAAACGTACACGTCAAACAAAAACTTCACCTGGTAAAAATGGAATCCAATGCTTAAAGACTAATATTGGACACTAGAAATTGGATGTTTCTAAAGCAAAAATACAGTAGAAAATTGTTAACAAATTATATTTTGACTTAGTTTAATACATCTAAGTAACTTCTATGAAGTAACTTCTACTAAGTAACTTCTATGAGCTATGAAGGATTACACCAAAAATATTTAAAAAAACGTACACGTCAAACAAAAACTTCACCTGGTAAAATGGAATCCAATGCTTAAAGACTAATATTGGACACTAGAAATTGGATGTTTCTAAAGCAAAATACAGTAGAAAATTGTTAACAAATTATATTTTGACTTAGTTTAATACATCTAACTAACTTCTATGAAGTAACTTCTACTAAGTAACTTCTATGAGCTATGAAGGATTACACCAAAATATTTAAAAAAAAACGTACACGTCAAACAAAAAACTTCACCTGGTAAAATGGAATCCAATGCTTAAAGACTAATATTGGACACTAGAAATTGGATGTTTCTAAAGCAAAATACAGTAGAAAATTGTTAACAAATTATATTTTGACTTAGTTTAATACATCTAAGTAACTTCTATGAAGTAACTTCTACTAAGTAACTTCTATGAGCTATGAAGGATTACACCAAAATATTTAAAAAAAAACGTACACGTCAAACACAAAAACTTCACCTGGTAAAATGGAATCCAATGCTTGAAGACTAATATTGGACACTAGAAATTGGATGTTTCTCAAGCAAAAATACAGTAGAAAACTGTTAACAAATTATATTTTGACTTAGTTTAATACATCTAAGTAAATTAAATAAAAACTAATCACTCTATAATAGCATGAAAATTTTAATTTTATATTACAAAAAAAAATTCATCTGTTTACAAAAACAAATGCCATGTAACTTTGAAATCAGAGTAAAATATTCCATAACAAACAACCATTCTAATTCAAGTAATAGATAAAAAGATAAATTTTGCCGATCTATGTAACTTGTGACAATTTTATGGAAAATATTTATTCTGTAGTATGTTTGTTGGAACCGTAGATTTATATAAATATATATAGATGTGAGCATTTCACTTTCAATATTACGTACGAGTTGTATAAAGAAGTCAAACATTTTATATAAAATTTGTGACAAATTTCACGAGGATTACTTTTTATGAAAGTTCCTACCAAAAAAATTCCTTATTAAAGTTGATAGAAATTCATAAAGAACTTTCGGTTGAAATCTAGAATATTGTACCCTTGAGGAAATCACAAATAGTGCAACCCGAAATATTTCGCCAATGTTCCACCCATTTCTTTAGGATTACAATACTGTAATTAGAGGAATTTGTAACTTCTTCTTTTTCAGAACAATATAATGACTATTTTATTATTACTTTGATTGTTATTTGCAGATTTTTTTATTTCTAATAAATAAGAACAAAAATATATTTTTTTTTTTAAATAATTATTACGATAATTTATTAATTATTCTTAAACTTTATTGATTCTTAAAACGTATATTGGTAACTGATGCAGAATACAAACAATTTTTATGACGTTGCCACTCTTAAAAATATGAAACAAACAACAACTTTCTTGTGCACAATACGAAATTATAGATTTGTCAATAAATAATATTTCCTAATGTTGCATTTATTTGCCCTTCTTTAATACGACGATATATAATGCTGCATATAAACACTAAATACCCATGAAAACAGTAAACTTGTTGATCAAAGTAGTAGGCTTGTTGATTACTCTATACCGGTTAGCATCACTTTGGTATGCTGAGGTTGTTTCAAGGACAACTGGGGAGATAACATGTTTCAGGCAAAATTTTCGTTGTTATTTGTTTATAATTTGCGGATTGAAATGTAGAAATTAAAAAAATTCAGTTAGCGTTTGGGTCTGACTGGTTATTTGATATATTCTGCCCACAATCATCAACTTGTCAATTTTTTTTATTTGACTTAATTTACACTCATGGGAATTTATTATCATATTTATAGAGTTCAGTGAGGTTTATTGAATTTTTAAATAGATAAATAATTTAGAATAGCTATTATACGTTTAGAAAATTGCTGTTCTTTAACATTCTGTAATATATTAAAATTTGATTTTACAATACAATTATATCTCAGTGCAGTGTGACAAATTATATATGTATAAAACACTGATAGATGATCTCAGTTTCAAGGTCATAGATCTAGTAGTTAATGCTATAACAAATGATAGAATCATGCCTTTAATGTATGCTTGTACACGCTAAGTAAGAAATGAGACCAAATATGATTCTGCAATAGATTTTACCTGATTTGTTGTTACAGATCTAAGGTATTATATGATGTCCGAATTAAACGATCTACCTTTTCTCATACACTATGTGGAAGAAAGTGACGGGACACGACACTATAACGACATAAAACCATATTTATTAAAATTAATAGGAGGTAGGGCCTCCTTTGGCTGCGATCACAGCTGCAACCCTTCTGGGCATGCTTTCCACTAAATTAGCCATAGTGGCAAGAGGAATTTCCTTCCAAATGTTTAACAGGAAGTTCCACAGTTCAGGCTTACTTTTGGGGAGTGGGGTGCTGGCCCTCAACCGACGGTCCAATTCGTCCCAGAGATGTTCAATTGGGTTAAGATCAGGGCTCTACACCGGCCACTCCATGCGTTTAACGTTGTTGTTCACATACCAATCAAGAGTCCTCCTTGCAACATGGCATGTTGCGTTGTCGTCTTGATACCAGCAATCATCCATACCGTACGTTGCCCACAAGGTAGGAAGGACATGATTGTCGAGAATATCACAGTATCTATCGGCATTCATCGCACCATCAACCTTCACCAGTGGGCCAACCCCATACCAGGAGAAACAGGCCCATACCATCAATCCTCCTCCACCAAACTTTACAGTTGGGACGGCACACTCGAGCAAAAGGCGTTCTCCTGGTAAACACCACACCCAAACACGTCAACCGGAACGGAAAAGGGTAAATCGTGATTCGTCACTGCAAAGGACGCGTTTCCAGTCATCCAGAGTCCAAGTACGGTGGTCTTTGGCCCATCGAAGGCGCACTTTCTTGTTGGTTTTCGTAAGCAAAGGCTTATGGGCAGCCGAAAGTCCAGTGTAACCTAACTTATGGGCTCGATACGAAGAGTCTTGGTCGAAACGGCCACACCTGTGGCTTGTCTAAACTCATTAGCGATGTTATCCATGGATGTTTGACGGTTACTTCGAATCTCCCTGCCGAGCACCCGCCGGTCCCTGCTGGTGAGAACTGTAGGTCGTCCACTTCGGGGTTTGTTCTGACAGTGTCCCTCAGTCTTGTAGCGACACACAACAAGTGCTACAGTTGATTTTGAGCAGTTACGGAGACGGGATATCTCCCTAATTGACACCTTGTCAAGATGCAATCCAACCAACACACCTTTCTCGAACTCAGACAACTCTTCCCGTGGCGGCATCTTGACAAAAACAACTCTAGTCGACTCCACAGAGTATTTATAGGATATGGCTGACACGTGATACCTATTATTGCGCATGTGTCAGCTGCATTGTCGACTTTTCTACTTTTCGGTGTCCCGTCACTTTCTTGCAGATAGTGTATAATTCAATTGGCAAAAAGGCTGGCGGCTTTGTTGGTAAGGAAAGAGTTTGACAATCACTGCGGAAATACAGAGAGTTATGCGAACCATACATTGTATTTCACAGTGATGAAAATAGATGACAGCCGTAAGATATCGTTAGCAAATAATTGAGCTGTTATCAGAACACCTACTACCTTAATATCAATTTTTTTTTTTCAAATTTAATTTTAAATAATTTTTGGTTATTATTAAACGAATATTAAACACAATTTCACAAATTTAATTTTTAAATAATTTTTTTAATTTAAAAATCATTTTTTTTTTTAATGCTTGACAAAAAAAAAAATTTAATATTTCAAATAGTTTTACTGCAAAAATATATTTATGTAATGCAACATTTTCTAAAAAATAGAATACAATAATTCTATAGAATTTTTCTAATTTATTATTATTTTGAAATTTGTTATGTATTTCTCAAAAAAAAAAAACCATCATTTAATAATTAACCTTAAATCAATGAATTATGAATTTTGTGAACAGAGAATGTGTTCGAATTAGAATTCCAAACAATCATTAAGAATGTGATGTTGTCTAATAAAATAAAACTTATCTATCAGAATTATTTGTGTCAAATTCTTTTTAAAGTTTCCAGGTGTTAAAATATGTGTGTGTGTTCTCAATGCAAGATGTGCAAATTTCCATGTGAGTTTTGCATGCATTTGATACATTAGTTGAAAAATTTTTGATTCTGACGTCAAATACAAGCATTCATTTATATATATATATATATATATATATATATACTGCTTGCTAAGCTGCGAGAGAACTATTCTTGCCATATTTTCACTTGAAACAAATATGAAGTATTTTGCAGCTTTGCTGATGTTGTGCTATCTTGTAGCACTTTTAGCAGTAGTAGTAACAAGTAAGTGATTTTAAGTAAAATTGTATAAATATCTGTTTTGGAAAAAAAACTACTTTCTTCTTGCAATTTTTGTACTTATGTTTTGTAATTTTAATTTTAAAAATGTGATTCAAATCGCTAAACAGTTATAAATGTCTTCATAGGAAATATTATTAAATTAAATTTCCTGTAATTTTCAGAAATTTGTACACACATATTCCTTTTTTTTTTTTCATTACAATGGTAATTAAGAGAAAACAAAAAATGGATTTTTAAAAAAACATTGCTTGTTATTTATAATCGATTTACAAAAAGAAGAAAATTTAACATATTTTTATCCTTATTTTATTAGATAAAAATACAAATAAGATTTAAATCGTTAAAGCAGTTTTAAATTTCTTCATAAGAAATTTTATTAAATTAAATGTTTTGTAATTTTCGAAAATTTGAACACACGTATTTTCTTTTTTTTTTTCATTCCAATGATAAATTAAGAGAAAAAAATGAAATTTTAAAAAATTTACTTATTATTTATAGTTGATATACAAAGTAAAAGAATTTTAACATATTTTTATCCTTGTTTTATCAGGTAAGAGTTTTTAAATGATCTTCCTGGTTTTGATGTTGGTGTTGTTCTTTTACTATTTATTTTTATTTAATAAAAAGTTTACTAGTTTTATCATTATTTTAATTACTTTTTTTCATTTATCTATTAACCTTTACCAATATTTCTTTGTAAACTTAATCTAATGGCCTAATGGCTCATTGGCTAGCGGTCTGGCTGTTGGTACCACAATTTTCAGGTTCTAATCCAGGCGATGGTATGGATGTTTGTTAACTGTTCGGAATCCACGTTAAATTGTAGGTCCCGGTGTAAGTAGTCCAAAGTGCAGTAGAGCAGCAAACCAAATCAAATCTTTGACTTTCTGAGCTAAAGTCGTCAAAAAATGCTTAACACATGATAAAATGAAAGATAAAGCTATTACAAGTGTTTTTAAGAAGAAAATAAATAATATTTCGTTTTATTAAATTCATGATGACTTACTTTTGAAATCAGTCTTCTTAATATTCAACATTTTTTTTTTTTTTTCCTTTTCCATAAAGTTTTAGTTGCATTTATATTCTATTATTCTAATGAAGATATTATTAAAAGAATTTACATAATTTCCAAATACTTTTTGCTTTGTTAAAAGATTTGTATGATTACAGGCTGTGATCCACCAAACTGTGCTGATTTTTGTACCCAGCAATCAGGTCCTGATGGATGCCCTCATTGCGAATGCAAGGAAAATTAATTAACCTCTTTTGTAAGTTTTGCTCATATTGTTATAGCTTTCCAAAAATCATTGTTAAACTTCACTCAAAATTTAATAATGATAACATTAAATCCTAATAATTATGTCGACTTAGTGTACAAATTACATTTAACCAAGAATTTCAACTCTTATTTAACAAAAAACCATTTTTTTACTAAGACTTTCCAACACTTGAATATTCAAACACTCTCAGTGGATGTCTTGAATGCACATGCATGGAAGCATAGTTATCCAACTTTGTAAGTTTCTGCTTATATTGATCGAACTTTCCAACAATCTTCTGCATGATTGAAGGTTAATAATGGTAACATGAAATCCTAATAATTGTGAACAAGCTAAATTTAACCAAGAATTTCAACTCTTATTTAACAAAATGCCATTTTTTTTTACTAAGACTTTCCAACACGTGAATATATAAACACTCCCAATGGATGTCTTGAATGCACATGCATGGAAGCATAGTTAGCCAACTTTGTATGTTTCTGCTTATATTGATCGACCTTTCCAACAATCTTCTGCAGGATTGAAGGTTAATAATAATAATATGAAATCCTAATATTTGTGCAGACATTATGCACAATTTAAACTTAACCAAAAAATTCAAATCTCGTTTAAAAAAAACGATTTTCTAACTGACACTATTCCAACATTTGTATAAATTCTTTCTTGTAAAGAAACAATTATTTTGACAAGAATTTAGATTCAGCTAAAGAAATAGCAAGTACAAAATAATTTTATATTTATACAGAGAACCGAAAGTGTCTCGTCCTTTCTAATAATATAATAATATGCATATCTTCATAATAATAATAATAATATCATTTAGTAGTGGACATTCTTTTTGACAAATGTCTTTTTGACAAATGTCTTTTGACAAGTATTTCGACTTTTCTAAAAATTAATGATATATCACATTTCCTCAAAATAATAATAATATCACTTAGTAGCGAATATTTCTTTTCGACAAAATGATGTAATAACAATATAATCTTGTTATTATTTGCAACATTTCACAAAATTTTACTTCAAGAAAAGTGCTACAATGCTTTCTTTCCAAAAATCCGGTATCAGATTTAATTTTTCGTAAGGGGAAGCTAAAGTGAGAGAGTATTTATGTAACAGAGTTTTTTTTATTAAAAATATTTCAAAATATTATATTTTAAGAAACGAGAAAAAACTTAATTATATTCCTATTGTCGGTAACCTATTGTTAAAAATGGCAATGAATACTTAAATATTTTTCAAATAATAGCTATTCTATTGCCTTTTCAGATGTTTTTTCCTATCGTTAGATAACTCAACTCATATTTAAGAAAAATGCTATTTTTATTCCAATAGTGAACAGATTTCCAACATTTTTGAATCTCCAAAGGTAAAAACATTTAGATAAATCCCTGTTTTATGTTCAATACGACGCCAACCAATCCAAAACTGCTTAGATATAATTAGTTTCATAGACAAAAATTCATTATTATAAATACATTGTACCCTAAGATTATTTAAAATTAGCCTAATTTATCCGTTTTAAAAAACAGCCAAATAGTATACTGATGAAATACAGTGCAGAATTTGCAATGCAGTTTGATCTACTATTCAACTAACGATTGTATAATAAAAGTTAATATGGAATATTTATTGGAATCTTATCAAAGATACAATACTGAACCATGACAGGCCTTTATAAAACCACTTATTCATTGTTTCTCGTTCATTTTTCAAAACCTTGAATACAATTAGAAATGACATCATATAAATTTAGAATGCCATCTATTGAGAACTACAGATTGTCAGTATGATTATAAAACATTATCTTCAACTTTATAGTTCTGGAACGAAGTAAAAAGCTAGCCAGCTAGCCGGTCTAAACCCTGGCAAGCAAGCCAAAATTAAAAGGCCATGTATATCAATTCTTGGTAAAAAGTACATTTCAAGATGATTACAAAAATGAAACATAAATATATACGAACGAGAAACAATGAATAAGTGGTTTTATAAAGGCCCGTCATGGTTCAGTATTGTATCTTTGATAAAATTCAATAAATATTCCATATTAACTTTTATTATACAATCGTCAGTGATATAAAAAAAAATTAAGTCAATTCCTACTTTTTTCACTATATTGCAGAAAGTCCTTTATAAATAATTTTCATTCATTTTTTAAGTTTATCTGGCGCCATCTATTCGTAGATATATGCAACTTAAATCTAAAAACTAAAATTAATTAATTAAATTAATTAATTAAGTGGACAAACAAATACAGCTGATAAACAAACAAACATACAAAACAAACACAACACTGAGTCACAATCCTAAAAACAATTTTGAATCACACATATTCCGATCTTAAAATTGAAGTAGTTTTATTGTATTATTTCATTATTACATTTTTTTTATGTTATGATTATCTAATTTATTTAAAATAAATTAACAATTTTCAATTATTTTTTATTTAATTTATTTAAGATAATCAAATTTATTATGTATGAAACAAAAAAAAATGTTGAATGTTAAAAATATTCAACATATTTTAAATGCAAAAAAATCATGTGGAATCAAATTACAAAAGTATATCTTATATCTATTTTTGTGTTTAATATAGTTTTTTTTTATAATTTATAATTAACCTTTTATTTTTATAATTTACTTTTAACTAGAAGGAAGCTTCATTTGTCCATAAAAATTTATTTCCATTAAAATATTTATTAGTAAATGTTATTGTAATAAAACTTTATTGAAGTTTGTCCTTTTGAATCAACTTATAGTTCAGATGTCGTCGTAATATTTTATAGCATGTATAATTTTAATATAATAGATAATGTTATTTCGTAATCGTTATTTAAGCATTTAAGCAATACGTAAC
>BPLR01020624.1:0-22264 GCA_021605095.1 Caerostris extrusa | reverse complement strand
AAACGCCACATGCACGGAAATCTGTGCTGTAGCTGCATCGATATCATATCATCTACCATGTTATCAGACAAAATTTTAAATTTCTTTTAATAAATTGATTTATTTTTGACATACAAAATAGTATATATAATATACAAACATAAATATAACTACTTTTAGGGTAACTATTCCGCTTCTATTCGGCACATGACAAAAAACACTGTAAAGATCGTCCATGAAACCCGACTGTAAATGTGAGACGTTTTTACATGTGCTTTCACAATCACTCTCTAGCCTCTTCATTTCTGAAAACAGTGACTGCAATAGACGCCATCAGTTGATTCAAACCTGAATTTTTGAAGGTAGCTAGCACATGCTAACACTAGCCCACAATAGGTCTACATTCTTGCATTGTTTATTATTCTTCACTAATGATTTTTAAAAAATTTTCACGCTGGTGAGCATTAGGGCTGAGGTTCAATGCGCTGGCGGCTTTTTTGTAGACATAAGAGAGAGGAGACTCGATGGCGTTTGTAATGTTCAGCATCTTGCCTCGTTAGTCGGATTACCTGGTGAGTATTCGGGTTTTTCCCATACGATACGCAAATTCAGGGTAGTTCCCTCTAAAAAGTCCTCCTGGAAGTCACTACCGTCCTTCTTCAGCCACAAGAAGCCAAGTCCGACTTCTACCTTCGGATGCTCTATAACAACAGAAGAACCCTTTCCCTCCTTCCATGAGACCACACAAGTTCTTGGACTTGGTTTATATGTTGCTGTCTACCAAGTGCGATAAGAAACAACAACAAAAATATATCATTTTGAAACAGATGAATCCTTTTAATATTTTTTTTGTCTTTCTCTTGGTAAAAGGGCATATACAAGCCTATATTTAAAAATTCGTTCTCTTTAAAAATACAGAAAACAGTACATAGAATGAAATGAGAATAAGAATAGAAGGAGTTAGTAATGCACGATACTGTACTTGCTTTCTTCTAACCTATTTTAAATGCATTTCTAATTGTTATACCTCCATGAATAAGCCTTCTTTTTACTTGTTTTTAATCGAATATCAGTTTCTACATGCAAATTCTAGTTAAAATTGAATAAATAATTATTAAACAGAAATATGTAATTTAAAATTCGCATCGTAATAGCAAGCAGTAATATTTATAAAAAGATGATTTTTAAATTAATATGCCCTTACAAAAAAAAATAAATAAGGAAAGATAAACTAAATGAAAACACTGGAAGGTTTTCGTTAAGTTCACTGATTCTTGAATGACATCTCACTGTTTCTTTTTAAAATATTAATTTGAAGTGAAAGTGCAAGTCAATGGGTTATACATTAACAACTATTATTTAATATTTTGATTGTTAAATAATTGAGTACCACGCACTTATATGTTTGCAAACACATAACTTTTATTGTTTTACAAACCGGTGTGTTTTTAAACTTAGAAAGCACGGTGAAACTTTTTTTTTTTTTGAACTACATCAAGTTTTTTTCATTCCCACTGGGTGAATGTTCGCACCTTCTTTTAGTGTCAAACAGTCGTGCTATCTCTCTTAAAAAGCGTGCTTTCAAAGACTTTTTTTTACTTCTTGCCAAATACCTTCACACAAGATAGAGATTTAACATGCTTTTTGAAATCTCTACTACATCAAGAATGCTTTGACGGAATATAATAGAAATGAATTGATTATTTACTAAATACTTTACGTGCGTCTATACATTATGTTTTAACATATCAGAATACATTTTATAGATGGATCAAATGACAAATATTATAAAAACAGATTAGTACATTAAAGTGAGTTCCATTTAATTTTGTTTCAATAGTAGTAGCTTATTTGTATTGTGAAAACTATTTGTTACTAATTTGAAGGAAAATGTAATTGAAGAAAATTCATCTAAATTATTTTCGTAATCGAAAATCATTTACATGAAATAAAGTTTAATGTTTTTAATTGGAATTGTATGAAAAATTAAATTAATTAAAAATAACAATATTTGAGAAAAATATTTACAATTAAAAATATATATTGCGCTTAAGTTTAAAAATGTGTACCTTAAAAAATTTTTTAGGTTTAAATATACATTTTTTACATCTTTTAAAAAAATAAAATAGTACAATGCTTTCTTATTTGGAAAAAGTGGGGTTCTTATTTTGTTATGGTTTGAATATTTTAATTTCTAAAGTTCATTCCTTCAATTAAAAATAGAATGAATTTCAATATTTCAATAATTTATGTATCAAAAGTATAAAAAGTACTATTTTTATGTAAACATTTTTTCAATCAAAATAATCTCCAACTATGTACGTGGAACAGATTAACTTACCATTGCAAGTTTTCCCATCTTTTTTGTCACAGCTAAAATTGTTACATTCACAGTATTTACCATACGTCTTTTCATCTGGATTCTAAGAATAAAAAAATGACGTAATATTATTTTTATTATCTTTATGCTTCTGACCATGGCATAGTTTATTGAAGACAGCACAATTTTTTAAAAATAATTAACTTATATTATATAAACCAATAAAAATTTTAAAGCGTATATAAAAACATTCATTAATTCAATTTATTTTAAATAAATCGGTTTTCTGTATTTTTCAATGGAAAAATACTTAAGTTTTTTTACTTAAATAAATTTTGCTTATTACTTTTTATTACACCGTGTTATTATTTTATTTTACATAATTGAAATTTAAAATCAATGAAAAATATAAACATAGTAAAAGGTATTAATTATTCATTTTCCAAAATGTTCAAAAAATGTAATATTGATTGCAGAAGTGCTAAAAAAGATGAATAACTATTATCATTAATGGGTGATAAGCAATTTAAATATGCTAATAAATTTTATTAGTTTAATTTTAATTCTATATACTTTTATTTTTAGAAGGCTTCATAAAGAAATTCCAAAAAATTTACTGAACTGTAAAGAAATCTATAACTATCTAAATTACATATTAATAATAGCTTATAATTAAACGTAAGTACAAGCAAGCATCAAAATATATTTTTACTTTGGTAAGATTTGTAAGAAAAATTCTTCACATCTCTAAGCAAATAAATATTGATGTTACAAAATTACATATTGTAATTGTAACCTACATACTGGAGGCTTCAGGTTCGAGTCGTGGTAGTGGCATGGTTGTTTTGTTAGTGGTTCGGAATCCATGTTAAACAGTAAGTCCCGGTATAATTAGCCTAAAATGTGCAAAAATGACCGTAGAGCGACAAACCAAACCTACACACTGGCAAGAGCGGCCGCTGTGGCTTTCAAGAGAAATGGTCAGTAGGCCTCGGGACTATCACTGAGAGGAAGTACTACACAACAGGCCCTCCGGCCGAGAAATGTTCAGTTTAGAGTCTCTCAGCCCGAAAAGAAAGTTATTTAACCTAATCCTGTGTATTTGTTGGCCTACAGACTCTCACCCGGAGAGAAAGTATAATTCGTGCATCCATTGCGTACCTAAGTATCTTTATTTTCGGCTTAGAAGTCGAATCATTCCACGAATGTGTAATTACATGTTTTTAAATGTATTAAATATTGTCTGTCTCTAATTGTGTGTGCACCAATAAAGCTGTGAGTTCTCAAACCCTTGTCTCAAGTCTCAACCCAACCATACCTAGTTACAATCGAGCTGCCCAACGACAAAACTACAAAATTTATTTAATAAAAGATAACCAATCAAAATTTTGATAAAAATTAAATGGACTCAAATAAAAATGGTTGTACATTCAGTTATAGTTTCAAGTTAAAAAGAATAAAAAACAATTCAAGATAATAAAAGCTCGCGTTTATGCTTATTCCTTTCAACCAAATAGTTAATTTACAAGCTACAAAGTATCAGCCACCAGTTTTCATTGAGTGTTTTCAAGTCTGTTTTACAAGGATGCATCTATTCAATTTTACAAGTCTGTTTCGTTTCGTCGTCGTCTGTTCAATTTTACAAGTTTTCTTTCGTGCATATTTTTCAGACTCTCGAACTTCACAGTTTACTTGTATCTTGAGTCTGAAATAGATCGCTTCCTTTCCACCAGATGCCACTCATTCGCTCACTTTGCAAGTTAAGTTAGAGACCCTGCATTTGAATGACGTTTCCAATGCTAATGAACTTTAAGAGGAGCAGTTATTTTTCCTTCTCTTTCTCATTTGCATGCTTTCAAGAAGAAAAATGCACGTATCATTTTCAGAAATTCATTACTTAGTTACTACATCACAATGATATTATATTTAGCACCGAGATGGCTATCTTTAAATTTAACATTTTGTATTCATTTAAGTAAGTTTAAATAAGTAAGATTTAAAGGAACTTGGTGAGTTATTTAAAAAATGTGAAATGCTAACTAACAAGTAATATAATAACAAATTTTTTAAAGTCAATTCCTTCTTTTTTTTTCACTCTATTGCAGAAAGTCCTTTATAAATAATTTTCATTCATTTTTTTAAGTTTATCTGGCGCCATCTATTGGTAGATATAAGCAACTTAAATTTAAAAAAAATATAATTAATTAAATTTAATTAATCAATTAATATTTGAAGAGGCTGCATTAACATCAAGTGTCATCCACTAGAAGTTCAAAAAAAAAAAAAATGTATTTGAACTTGAGTGGATGAATAAAAAAGTATTTTATGAACGATTGAAAATTAAACAAGATATATATAGGGAGAGTGTGAGCTAATAGAAGGAATTGAATTAGCGTAGATATATACGAATTCTTTTTTGTATCGTTCGTGACTTCATGAATGTATCTTGTTAAATGAGCAATAGTTATTGCAATCTAATAAACCAAACCCTTTATAGAATTTTTTTTTTTATTTTTAAAAAAATTTACATTAATTTTTATATGCAATTTTTTTTTAAATTTTACATACAAATATTTTTTTTTACATTTTATTATAAACCAAATCCTTTTATGCTTAAAGGAAATGTGTAAAACTTATTTTTTGTCTAAAGCTCAAATCAAAGGGAAAAAAAAATGAAAATGAAAAGTATATATATTTATTTTTACGCAAATTACAAAATATTGCTAAAATACACTGCCAGTCTAAAGCAATACATAAAATTTTTAAGCTATATTATGTAAAGGCGTATTACATTTTCTAGACATAATTACAGTTCGTAGAATATATTTCCTGAATTTTTTTATCTGGTGATCAATAAAAACTCAAAAGTAAAGAAAAATATTATGCAAAATTGTCTAAAAGGCAACTATAAGTATAACAAAATTATCATGTGAGACCAAATATATTTTTCTTGTAATCAGAGAACCCACTATACCACGAGGTAAATTTATCACAGAAAACAGAAAAATAAAACAGTTTTTGTTAAGTTCGCAACGTATTCCTTAAATGGATTAAGAGAAATGACAAAAGTAGCTTACATCTCAGAGCTTAATTTTTGCTTAAATGACAAATAGATCCGCACTAAAAATAACTAATCTTGATATTTTTTTTAGTTTATCTTTGTCTGCATTTCATGCAAAACATTGATAAGTTTATGAGCTTCTGAAAAATGAACATACATTTGCTGCTAAAAGAAAGCGATTGGAAAAAAGAGAAATGCGCACGAATTTTCTCATTTGTAAATATGCTCCTTTCACTAAACTGTAGTAAATAATGAAAGACAGCGGTTATATTTCAAAATATAAATTCATAATAAATATATATATATATATAGTACATATATTGAAATACAGTAATAGTGATTTAATTTGAATTTTTACATTTTTAAACCAAAAAGCAAATGATAATTACTATATCATAAAGAACACCAATTATAATAATATTATAATAAAAAGCAGAAATTATAATATCATTGCAGTTTTCTATTAATAAACCCTCACAACTAGCATTCACTCTATATTTTAGTAAGGCTGTATTGTTAGTAAAAAGAACCTTAAAAGAAAATCCATCAGTGACTAATCCTAAGTGACTTTAAAAGAAATTCCATCTATTCTGTTTATTTGCAGGCTATACATAATTGTTACCAGACTTGAATTATTGAATACATCTGATTAATTATCCATTTTATTACTTTCCTGGACTTTCTTGTCTGTAAGGCTTATTCATTCTACTTTTGTACATGTAGGCAAATCATAATTATTAAGTAAATAAAAAAGTGACACTGTTTTGTTTTCAAACTGAATAGATGGAAAAAAATGTCACTCACAGCTCGGGAATCGCAGTAACAACGGCCACAGCGACATTGTCCATTTCCTGAACAGGGTCTGGAATCATCCCCACTGTAACAAACATGAAAAATTATTCCTAGCAAGATTTTTTTTTTATTTATTTATTTATTATTTTTTTTTTTTGTATGGAAAGTACATTTTTATTTTATAAGTTTTTCTGATTTCTTTATTCATAAATCATGCACTTTAATTTACACTTTAATCATGCATTTTGTGAAAATTATTACAATAAGAAAGCATTACTAAATGTGTCGAAACTGATTAGCAAATTTCTTCGTGGGAGTAATTTTTAATAAAAAAATATTATTACTTTCAAAAAATAGAATATAATTAAAATTTTGATTTTTAACTAGCAAACTGCAGTTAAGAACACAGAAAATGATTCTCGCACCATTTTCATTCGAAAACAAATAAAACATCACCAAGTTCACTATATTATCACAAAATCGTTCGGGATGTCTACATATAATTTTCGTTTTTATAAACTTTAAAATACTTTTGTAATTATTAAATGACTGCTATAATTAATTTATTAGGTCCTGCTCTACTATGAGTAAGAGCGTTGTTCATAGAGCTCACAACCCTACTCCGTAAAATGGAAAATCTCCTGTCTCGAAATCTGCCAGTAGGCAGACAGCCTTGGGCCTACCATGGGGCTGTTGCCCAATGAAGAAGATAATTACTTTTATGATAAGGGTAAGCAATTTTCATCTTGTACGATAAGACAATACGATACAATTTCCGTTTTGTACGATAAGGCCAGAGCGCTGGCCTCTGGTACCGCGGGCATCAGGTTCGAATCCTGCCAGTGGCATCGATGTTTGTGAGAGGTTCGGAAACCACGTTAAAGTGTAGGTCCCAGTGTAATTAGCCTAAAGTGCGCAAAAAATAACTGTAGAGCTCTTAACCAAACCAATTTTCGATATCCTTTAATTAACAATTATCAATAATCTTTGCTATGCATTTGAGAGTACATAACTGTTACACCTTATTGTACATCACAATCGCATATACATCACTCAAAAGAAACTGTAAGTCCCAGTCTAATTAGCTTAAAATGTTCACAAAATTACCATAGAGCGACAAACCAAATCATTTTCCTGTTAAAGAACAAAGTAATAATCGGCTTATTCTAAAAACAACCCATTGAATAATTTAAAATAATAATAAAAACTTATAATTTACTAAAATTAAATAAAATTCGAAAATTAATGCGCTGTAACGATTTTATTGAAAAAATAACTATCGTAACAAAAATCAACTGAAGCACTTGGATAAACTAAGAAGGGATTTAGAAAATCGAATAAGAAATTATAAAAATTTGTGAAGATTAATTACAGCAATCGAAAGTATCGTGTGAAGTGAATTTCATAATAAATGTTTTATCAGTTATCTAATGGAAAGGTAAACATCCGGCAAAAAAGCGGAAATGGACGAATCGATTATTTGTTAGGGTGTTAGTCAGATATACGCAGCTGAAAACAATTTTGAAAGGAAAAAGTTTATTAGTTACCGTATAATTTTTTCATTAATTTTTTCTCTCTTGATATTATTTAATTTAAAATTTTTATTTTTCAAAATCAAAATTATTTTTATTATAATTAAAACCTGTACAAAAATTCTTTTCTAATACTACAGCACTGTGTTTGAAACAGTCTGACTTGGCTGCTTGCCAATTTTCCATGGTTTTTCTAGGGTACAAACTTACAACATTCTGGGAGATAGTTTTATTTGGTTTGTGAAAATCTAAATTTAGTGTATATGATTCAGTTTGAAGAATTTGTGGTTTGAGAGAAAATCAAATCAACAGGTGGAATCACAAAACAATTCCACACTAGTTTTTGTTCCGATTACGTTCATCATTCTGAGGATGGATTGTGATGACATAGAAATAATTCTTTAAATAAAAAAAAAAAAAGCCTTTACATTCATTGTGTAAATATGTATATCTAGATTTTAATTTCTAAACTAAATGCTCTTGTTAGTGATAATACCGTACTTTGAAAACATCTTTAGTATTTCAGTACTTGATATTTCTACACATGACTTAGATTTGTCGTGTTATACACCAAATTTAACTCTGACGAAGGACTTGTGATAAGAGTGGCTAGCGCTCTGGCCTTAGGTGCAACAGGTTTCAGGATAGATCTCCGGCAGTGTCATGGATGTTTGCAGTGGTTCGGAATCCACCTTAACCCGTAGGTCTTGGTCTAGTATGACTGTAGAGCATTGAGTTGACAACCCTACCCCGTAAAACAAAAGACAAAATCTCCTGTCTTGAAATCTGCCAGTAGGAGGACGGCCTTTGCTCACCATGGTGCTGTTGATGATGATGATGAAATTTCTGTACAAGACAATTAAAAATTCATTCCAGAAATAACTAAAAATCTAGAAGAAATCTAGAAATCTAGTAGAAACCTTACTTGAACCTCCACAAGAGTTAATAAATTTAAGAAAAATTTTCCAAAGCATCATTCTATTTCCTCTAACAAATTTCTGATAATTTTGCGCAAACAATAATTCTATGATTATTCTGTAGTTATATTCTATATTTTAGATTATGATGATATTTTACTTCTTAATTGGCATATCATAATACTGATTGAAATTTAAGACCACAATTATTTCATTATTTTTATTGCTTTTGTTAAAAATATTACATACAACAGTGATTAACAAAAGTGTAACAATTTTAATTATAATTTGCTTTCTTACGTTATTTAATTTCATATTTTTCTTGGAACACCTTACAGCGACTTCTTTTCCAATTGCATCACTGAGTATATACAATTTTTGTAAAACGAAAACAGGAATGAGAAAGAAAAATAACACTCAAATGCTTTTTCAGTTTAGCATAAATTTACACCCACAAATTTTTCTTTCTTCCTAAGTAAACCACCGTGTCACGAATAATTTAGAAGTTCAGTGCCTTCTAGGAACCGACAATTCAAATTCTTTCAAAGCGTCTGAAATCTGGAGCTGGCAAATTGCCAAAATAGATCTTGGCTTACGGGTACGAAATCCATTAGTGTGAGACTCGACTGATGTAATCTTTTAGTTGCGAAAGCATTGTTCGGAGGATCTTAAGTAAGCTGACATTAGGTATTACCTCTGTTATGTAATGCAAGAGTTCTATTTTCAAAAAAATAACAAATCGTAAGTATCAGAGTGTAGGAAAGAAAAATATTTGCAATATTTAATTGAAAACCAACTGGAAAATTTCTATTTAAATTTTTAAGCCACAAAACATTGACATTAACTTGGTGTAAAACAATTCCTTTTATAATTACTTTAAATATGTCTCAACAAAAGAAAAAATGGAGAATGTCGCTAGATTTGTTATATGTTATTGTACAAGACGAGTTTCAGTTAATATTGAAAGTTGTATTGTTATAATGGCAGATAAATGACAAGATTTCTTTATAGTGCTTAAGAATAAAGGTTTCAATGAACATAATTATCTGAAATAGGTTATAACGATATGTCATGGTTGCTACTTAATGCTTCCATTTACCGAAGCAAAAGTACTTATGAATGATAACATAATATGAAACTTTATCGAGTACAAATCTATTTGGTTTCGGCAAATTCTCGAACAAGTTCTGCCGCCCAACTTGTGGCCCGATGGCTCAGCTAGCATGCTCAAATTTGAATCCTCTAACTTACTTCTTTCAAAAACGATGAGATTCCATGGAAATCAAACACTGTTTTTATATCTCATCGACAGTATGTCCACGAAACTGGTTTTCAGCTCTTCTCTCTCATATTATACACAAACGAGGGCAGTTACTCCCCTAAATGCTCCCCAGAAGTCAATGCCCTGCCCTCATCGCACGTCGGTGGGCTGTTTGTAGTAAACATAAATGGAACACGAGATCCACCCATGAATCAAAAAATAAATTAATATAAAGATTATCTGTTATAAGTATGTTTTTATCTACGCTCGTCCGTGGCTGTTCAGCCATACAACGACGAACCTCTCGAGTAGCGTGCTTTTTAATGTCATCAGGCACATCTTTAAATTCAGTGCAGTTCCAAAGGTCATCGCCATCCATATTGGCGATCCCGCCATAATGGCATATCTCATCTGAAGCCAAACCAACGCTGTGGAGATGTGCCTGCAGGTAGTTTTGGCCAGTTGTACGGCGGTAGCGTTCAAATTTAAAAGGCCAATGTCTTTAGTCTCAATGTCTCAATGCTGTTGTTCAAACCTCTGTTGCATTCCAGAATAGGATGAGAAGGTCATTATCTGCGCCCTGAGAAGGGGGAACTTTTTTTGCATGTAGCGATCGCTGATTTCATTTTGAGGCTCAATAAAGTCGATCACAGTAGCAGATTTTGCATTATCCAGGGTGCACCATGAGGTGACCTGCTACTTTAACACACTGTTATAAATATGTGGCTGTATAGGACATTCTGCATTTAAAAATTACTGAATTTGTATTCTCCAATTCGGTTTTTGTTTTGGATCCTTAAAAGAATGTGAAGATTATATGATAAAATTAAGAAAACAAACTTACTTAAAGCATCCTTTGACTTCTGAGAAAGGATCTGCGTCGCTGGCAGCACATTCGCATTCTTTTCCATATCGCTGGGCGTTACAGTTGCAGATGCCACATTCGAAGGTTCCGTTACCGTCACTGCATTTGGGACTGAAACGTTCCTGATGAACAGCACAAAAGGAATCATTGTTATAATGAATAATTTCATTTAATGAATACTACTCGAAAATTAAACTAAAACAATTTATATAAATGAAGAATTTGCAGCATTATTATAATGTTCATAAAATTAATGCTATGAAATATCATTTAAAAATTATCGAATACATTAAATTTAAATTTCCAGTGACTGTTCTTAAGACAAATTTGCCCAACAATAGCAAAATTATGTTAAAACATTTACAAAGTGGGGATTTCAAAGTTACACTTATATATATTAATAGCATTTGTTTTTATATATATTGGGTTGTAGATTTAGAATTTATTTCTTCCTGTGACTCCCTTGAATTATAAGAAAGTTATTTGTGGGAATCTTTCTCATTTATTAGAATTTGCTGAAAGTATGACTTTCAGGAATTGGATATGGTAATATTCTTTTCTACAAACACCTCAAAATATTTTTGGTCTCCCTCTCTCTATACATAACTTCTTTTTATAAATATATATAAAAATAAATTGTATTTTACTTTTCTGTGTGGAAACTCTTCAAAAATTTTATTATAACAATGAAAAGAACTTGTGTTAAGGATTAAAAAAAAATTTCGGTTGTTATTGATTAATATTTAGGAGTTTTCTAAGTGACTCATACCTTTTAAAAGGCATGGCCTCAAATTTATTGTGTCATCAATTAGAATTACTAGATCTGTTTTCTTGGCTATTTTCAACCTAAAATGTTCCTATTTCAAAGATTGTTTTGTAACAGAGGTTATTAAAAGGTTGCAAAGCCATGAAATTTGACTTGAAAACTAGGATGTGTGATAACTTCCAATTACCATACCTGGGTGCGTTCGTTTTGCGGTGCATCCCTATAAGTTTAAGTTTGCAGACTGGCATCCCTATTAATGATCATTCTGGATAGTGCTGAACCAATTGCATATTAAATATCTGAAGTTTTATTGATAAATTACAGCTTAAGTCAAATCGTCTTTGAAAAGTAAATTGTCTCAATTGCCTAATTTTTGCCACAATAGACGAAGCTATTTTTTTAACGGAATATAGCAGAATAGAACATTAAAAAACGATATTAGCACACAAAAAACAAAAAAACAAAATATAAGGCATTTCAAATTTAATGATGTTAAACTTGTGATTCGTCATTTTTGTAATGGAGTTTGTTTTTAAAGTACAAATTTATTCCGACTACTTTTACGAATCGTTATCACAAGCTCTCTCATTCAAAAATCCCATTATTCTCCGCTATGTTTTTCAATAATATGATTTTTATATTTTTTATTTATAAGAAAAGTATTGTCTTTTAAAAATTAGCTAATAAGGTGTGAACAAAATTTAAGATAAATTATTGAACTTTTTGCATATGGGAAATTTCTTGCATTTAAGAAAACCTATTTGTATAAGAATCAAAAAGTTGATACACGTAAAGAACTATAAAGGATATATGATGTTAAGAGGTATAAAGAAGAGGGCTGTAGTGGAAGAATGATGACAAATAAAAAAGTGTGAAGAAATTGATACATTTAAAGAAATATGTAAGAAATGATGAAAGTGAAACGGTATATATAACATATATAAAATATAAAGTGAAACAGTATAAAGAAGGTGATAAAATATATTAACCTCTTTTATGGCATTTTCACATTCGCATTCGCACATCATTTCTAAATGAACAGTCAGTTGGTCTTGAAGGCCCACGGGGAAGATATGGAAAGTCTTTGTTCTCTCACTCTCTTCCTGGGGACAGAATGCGTATTCTAAATTGACTTCGAAAGTTACCTAGAAGGGAAGGATGCATTTTTGATCACAAATAAATAATATGCACTGTCGATTGATAAAACAGAAAATAAATAAGAAAAAAATTAAGAATCCTAACTTCACTAGTTAATAAAGGATTACATCACCACGGTTTCAAATCTCAACTATACTTTTCGTTGACTTGATAATGGTGAATGAGATGGTGGTATTTATTTTTAGTTTTAACAATTAGTGCAGAAAATTTGGAAAGTATTACTGCCACTTTTTTAAATTATCTGTTCCAGCATATTGCACATTTATTTTTTTACTAACAATGAGAAATGGTGAATTGGTAGGGCATTTGAAATATTGTAAGACTATATCCTGATCTGCAACTCCTTCGTGTACAGTTGCAGCTAGATCAACGACAGTGCAGTTGTCTCGTTATAATCGATTGGAAATGGCATCATCTTTGAACAACTACATATGGCAACATTTTGTTGTAATACACAAAGCTTAATCCAGAAGTAAATTAATGTAAATCAGAATTAATATCTAATTTATTTGGGCTAAAGAACCCACTTCTTCAACATTGAGAATACACAACCCAACAGCATGAAAATTTTGCTCGAAATGATAATATTCCGTAATTGTTTGTTATTTGGGATGTTTACAGTGGCACTAATGTATCTAAAATATCGATAGAATTATAGTTGAATAAATTAACCCTACTGGTCTTTATAGGCGCATTCAATTTAACAGAAGATAATAAATTCAAATAATTTATGATAATCGTAAATGAATATTTAATTACAAAAGTAGATACATGACATCATAATACATGAGACAACAACTTAACATATGAGATTATGATATGTTAAGGTGTACAATAAGGTGTAACAGGTGTGTGTGTGATCAAGCGCACAGCTGAGATTGTTGATAATTATTAATTAAAGGATATATCCTTCCCCTGTAATTTAACTTAAATTTTTATTTGTACTAAAATGGTTTAAAAATAGCATTATTGCTTTAAAGCACTCGCCTAAGTCAACTTTTTTTTTCTTCTGTTTTGCTACATTTGCATCGATTTTTGTTCCTTGTAATGGCTTTAAAGGAATCATTTAAGTCATCGTTAATATAAGCCTTTTATAAATCAATGATGACCCTTCAGTCAATTGTATAAATTCTTTAACTGTAAATAATAGCTAGGAAAATCTTTTTACATACAATATATTTCTTTGAGAGTACTTACGTTTTGCCCAACTTTAAGACCACGGCATATATTTGTTTGTTCTTGCTTTCTCTGAAAATGAAAATGAATTTTAGATCAAAACACATGAAGTGCACAATCATTAAACATTTAAAAGGCATTAAAATCTGTCGATGATGCAAGTCCTTTCATAATTTAATTAGCAATTTTCTTTTAATTAAACCTGGCGTTTGTTATAGAAACTTAAGCCTTAAATTAAGATATCATAGGTGATTATAGGGATCCAGCAATAAAAATAATTAGGTGTGCAGGCTGGGCAATCAGATTGTAACTGGATGGGGTTGGGTTCAGATACTTGAGGCACAGGTTGGAGAACTCACAGCTTTATTGACACACTCACAAACACCACACATATACAATTAGAGTACGATATTTAGCACATTTAAAGACATATAAATATAGATTCGTGGAAGGTCTCCACTTCTAAGCCGAAAACCGGTACGCGGACACGCGCAGGATGCGCGAAATATACTTCCTCTCCGAATAAAAGATTATAAACTAAACGTCTCTCATCTGGGAGTGAAAATTTCGCTATACTTCTTTTCGGATGAGAGTCTCGAGGTCAACTGAGTATTTCTGCTGAATAATGAAGGGGGGGGCGCTCTTGCCAATGTGTAGGAGAAATTTTTTTGTTACTATAATAGATTATTTTTCAAAAATAATCTATTATTGGTTAAGGTAATATAATATGATGATTTATAAGGAATTTGATTATTACTTAATGCTTATAGGAAAGAGTTGAAGCATTTTTAGTGAATTAAATTTTGGTTTTTATTACAATTATAATTGATTATAACTGAACTATAATTTTATAATTCACACATTACTTTATATTTATATTATATTGAATTTTTTAAATTTTAATTTTAATTTTAATTACTATAATTGTGACAAATGGTTCTATGACTTTTATTTTAATTACAAAATAGATCCATCTATGAACAAAAAGGTCAAGAACTAAAAGAGATGTTACGATATTTTCTAAAACCGTGCAAAGCCGGGTTATATGTGCTAGTTCATTTATAACATATTCATTATAAAATTAATACAGACAGAATGAAATAATTTCACTGGCAAAAAAGAGTTTCAGACCATGCCTAAAAATAAATCTTTAAAACAATAAAATAATTGTTAATTAGGGAGATTTGTGAAACTCCATTGGGGATAATTCTCACGTACACAAATGCTTTGTTTGTTTTCTCCCCTCATTTCCTATCCAATAATTAGTCCTTTACTTTCTCACGTGTCATCTTACAAAGCACTAACGACGCACTCGACTTTGCTGCGCTCACTTGAAGCAGACACAATGAGACATTCTGGTACAAAAGTCAGACACATAAAGAAAAGTCTTATTACTATTGAAATCTATGGAACAATTCATACTACATCATGTTAATAAATCAATCGAGTACACAAAGACAGTCATTGGCTAATTCATCCAAGTATTATTGACAGCGGAGATATGATTATGTGTTTAAGTATCCATTAATTAACAAAAGAGTCACATTGATATTTTCTATTTCTTTTTTTTTAAATAATCTTCAAATATCAACAGTTAAATTATTGTATTATTTTCAATTAAAATTTTTTTTAAATCTCCTAAAAAAATTATTTGACACAAAATTTTTTGAATATTGGAAACAAAAACTTCATATGTAAATATTTATGACATTTATTCTATTAGTAACATTGCTTTGAAATAGTGTAGTTTTAGGACTTGGTCATTGATCTAAAAGATCAAACAAAAATTCTTCAAGACATTATGATAAAAATTCTGAAAAGAATTGCAAATATATAGAAACATAAAACGGTGTTTAAAAAAAATTTAATGAATCTGTATGTCATGAATATATGAAATCGTTTCAAACGTTAAATTCACCAATAAATGCAGACATTTTTTTTTTTTTTATTTTTATAGTTTTTTATTTTTTTTTTTTTTTTTATTTCATTGAGTTGTTTGCTGGCATAAAAAGAATAAAAATGCTATAATTTATTTTTTAAGAAATCATTCTTTTTTTCACTTTAAATTTGACTGAATAGGCAATATATTAAATATTATGAGATTTTACAACCATAAATTACATTTTTGATCTTTTTTTTTGGTTTGTTGTTGTTTTTTTTTCCTAGTTTTTATCTTAATTTAGTTGATAGCCTCGAATATTTTTATAATGTGCATATTCACTAAAACATTTATTCACTAAAACTGTTTGTATTTATTGCGGATAAACTTTAAGAACTTAAAAAAGAACTTAGGAAGAACTTCAAGAACTTAGAAAATTTAAAACATAACATAAAATGCAATTTTTGAAAGATGTAATCGTGTTCCTTCTACGGACTGCAAGAGCGTCCCCCTGTGAAATTCAGGAGAAATTTTCTCTCGAGACTCTCACCCGAGAGGAAGTACAACGCAACCGTCACTGCCACCGAGAAACGTTTAGTACAGTGCAATCACGCACTTCTGTTGAGAAAACGTTTAGTTTATAGTCTCATATTCCAAGAGACAATATATTTAGCATAGCTCTGTGTATTTGTTGTCTCACCCGGAAAATATATTCAGCACGTACTTGAGTATCTTTATTTTCGGCTTATTCGGAAGGATTTCACGAATCTATAATTATATGTCTTTTAAATATATTAAATATTGTCTGTCTCTAATTTTTGTGTGTGGCGTTTAAATAAAACTGTGAGTTCTCAAACCTGTGTTTCAAAAGCTTCTACCCAACCACACCAATATCAATCAAGCTACTCCAATCCACAACACTACATACACAAATTTAAAAAAGTTAAAATATACGCAACATAATAAATGCAACAGTTTAAAATAATCAATACCAAAAATGTTTTTTTAGAGATAAATTATTATATTAATTATCTAATCAATATCCTAATTATCTATCAGTTTTTAAAAAATCTATTAAACATTTTAATGGATTCGAAAGTTCTTAAATGCTGAAGTTTTTGAACTGAAAATAAAGCATTTGAAATTGAATTTTTATGATGCACAATTCTGCATTTATTTTATTCGAGCTGACACTTTTAAAAATATTATAAACAATGAAAATAATTTTTTTCATGCAAGAATTTTTTTCATTATTAATAACCAACATATTTTATGGAAAAAAAAAATTTAAATATTATATCAAAGACACGTTTACAATAAAATGATGTATATCTGATATAATAAATTTTTTTTTTTTACTTTTAAGTGTGTTAATTTTTTTTTTTTTTTTTTGTTATGAAAAAATTATTATCATTATTTGACTGTTTGGAAAATCAATATTTATTTAAAATCTATCATATTTTTGGTTGAACCATGCGTAAATTTTAATAATTTGTATTTTCTTTTTTTTATCAAACAATAAAATTATAATATTAAGTTTATCAGGATAATTTCTTTGTTAACCATAATAATTAACGTTACTATGAAAAAAAGGAACCGCCTTTTTTTATGAACCTTATTTTGCTTTTATTGATTAGTTAATTATCTTACAAGACAGCTGGAAAAATACGAAAGCCGAATGTTTGTTCCGTCCAAATCATCTGTCATTTCCACGGCAGATGTGATTTTCTGCAAATATTTAAATTTGCTATGCTAGTTGAATAAAATTATTATCAGCAATATTTCTTACAAAGAAACAAACATTCATTAAAATTTTATTATTTAAAAAAAAAAGGATTGATGTTACAAAATTCCTTATAAATATGTAAATACATTCTGATTTTTAAGTTATTAGATTTTAATAGTGATTTCTTAATTTATCTGATTTATTATGCAAGGCTTTTTTGTTCCGGGAAATATCATCACATCATTAAAATAAAAATATCACTAAATTGACGACCAATTTGGCAAATCAATTTTCTCAGAGCTATTGAGATCGTGAGAATAATATGGAGAGGAAAAAGAAAAACAAGCATTATGAAAACCTCTTGATATCAGTGGTGGCATGAATTATGACATAGCTCTCGTATAATGAATTTTTAAATTATCTTTTAATAGCAATTAGTTTTATTTGTTGTTTGTCTTGTTTGTATTTATCGTTTAATAATTAGAGTTCATAATGAACTGCTATATTGAAGAGCGTCAACTTGGACTCGATCGCGACGTTTTCTTAATAGGGAATCATGGGATGTCAGAAGAACTGTCCAATGATATGCCCTTGTGCCAGAAGACAGTAATTTCCCTCCAATCGTGAACTTCCTTGTAAAGTTTAATGATATTTTTTTTTTTTTACTTTTTAACCATTAAAATATAAATAAAAATTTTTAAATTATATTGGAAAACCAACCTGTTAAATGCAATTATTCAGGCCCATTAAATGCAATTGTATCTTGAATTTTAAAAAATTTGCTCTATCTCTCAATAAAGTAAATAATATTTGTGTTTATTTGAAATGTCTATTTAAATGTCTGTACACAAAAATCAAAGCTTTGGTATGATTTGTCGCTCACGAGTTTTTTGCACACTTTAGGCTAATTAGACCAGGACATCTACAGTTTAAAAATGGATTTCTGAACTACTAATAAAACATTCATGCCACTAAAGATCCTCCACTTGAATTCTATGGTAACAAAGGTCAATTAGCCAATTCACCACACCAAAAAGATTTAAAAGAGCTGCGCATTTTACTTACATTATTTGTTGACTAATTCTTTCTTAATTAGTATTATTTCATACTTTAAAAACAATTAAAATGATAAGCTACTTTAAGTTAAAACCAAAAAATAACTGCTTTCATAAAAACTTTAATGAATATCATACTCACGTCGTACTGCTGTCTCACAAGATCAACAACATTCGAAGAGTCGTTTTCCAATTCGCCAGTACTGGACCCAACCAACCTCTTGCTCAGTGTTTCATACAGACTGACCTGGTCTTTTGTCACGGCAAAAATCATGTTGATCTTATGGTCTCTGATCTGGCGGTTGATTTGACTTAGAGAAGGGTAATCCAGTTCATCACTCATTGTGTAATATCCTCTGTCGTCAAGGTGGCATTTTTCGTCGTTGGGTACTATTATACCACCCAACTATAACAACAAAAGATTCTTTAGTTGATATTAAATTTTTAACATTAAATTGATCAAATTCTCAGATTTTAAGTACTGAGGAAATATGATGAAAAATTATTTTAGATTTAAAATTAAAAGCAACAACTAATTAATATTTATTTAAAGCGTAATATATATTTTTTTTATTATATATTATGTATATTTAAAAATAGTTTTAGTATTAAAAAAAATTATCTACTGTTCTTTTAGTATACTTCATTAAAAAGCTCTTCTTTAATGGTATTCTTTAAAAATGTTTTTTTTCAATGTAGCAAAACTTAGACAGTTTTATTTGGCACGTTTACTCACTTAACACTACCCAGGAGGTGCGTTTGAAGATAAGCTACGGGCGCGGATTTAGTCCTGTTGATTTTAAAGCGGATAACCACTACAAACATCCATGGCACCGCCGGGACTCAAAGTGTGGTATCGAGTGCCAGAGCGCTAGCCACTATAGGCCCTTCCTTTTAAAAATATCAGTCATTTTATTTAACATTTATTGACATGTTTGCAGCCGATTTAATTTTATGTAGTACTCAGTTTCTCATATAAGAAAAGTAAAAAGTGCTTTTAAATCTTTTAAAGGATAATTGTTCCATATATGTGTTTGCACATGAAAAGTTTGTAATCAAGTTAACAGGAAAAAGATCCATATATTTAGAATGAACAGAGAAATCAAGTAATTAAAGCGAGTTTATGTTATTTCTATTATGTATTGGTCCACATCGTTCACTGGTGAGTTTCAAGTTCCATTTATGTGCGCTACGAACAACATACAATTAATGGTGGGAGGAAGGAGAACATATTGCTTTTCGAGAGAATATTTAAGAGTAACTTTTCCAATTTTTAATTATAAGCATTATGAATATCCCAAAAATTCCCGATGCAAGTTTTATAAATATTGTCACAACAGGCGAGTCTCCTCGCTCCTGAAATTAGTGTTCAATGCAACTTGCTTAACGTTAAATAGAAATAAATCAAATGTCTAAATGAATGAAGGAGTCTATCAATGTATAAATGAACGAATAAATCAATGCATTCAAATGAAAGTAATAAATGTATAAATGAACACATGTATAGACTAACAAATAAATCGATGAATAGATCGAATATAAATCAAAGAATAAATCGATGTATCGATTGAATGTAATGCTAGAATGATGTAACCATCGATGTATAAATGATCAAATAAATCATACAACGTTAAAAATGAATACGAAATAAATGTATAAATGAACAATAATGTATAAATAAACAAATAAATCGAATACATAAATGAACGAATAAATCGATGCATCAATGTAAATGAATAAATCGATGTATCGATTGAATGTAAACCGATGTAATCTATCAAAAATGTACATAAAAATGAATAAACGATGTATAAATGAACAACAATGAAATAAACAAATAAATTGAATACATAAATGAACAAATAAATCGATGTATTGATCGAATGTATACATGAACAAATGAATAAAACGAAAGTATAAATGAGTCGATGTATGGATGAAATGTTACGTCGATGTATAAACGAACGTAAATCGATGTATCAATCGAATGTATAAATTAAAATAAATCGATGTATCCATCAAATGTATAAATGAACATGAAATAAAGACATAAATGTATAAATGAAATGTGGGACAAAATTTTAAAGTGACCCTCTGTCAAACATGATGGAAAAAGTCTCCTAATTTTTATATATGAAAGGTGAGAGAATAATGAAATAATTGAAATAATTAAATTTGCTCAAAAGATGTATTATAAAAATCAAATGACAAAGGAATAAATAAATAAAACAAATTAGCATTACAACTACAAAAAAAAAATACTTAAAAACTAAAATCTTACAAAAACTTATAAAAATTACTAAACTTAACTTAAAAATTTATAACTTATTAAATTTAAAAAAAAACTTACTAAACTTAAAAAACTACACTTAAAAACTTTTATTTCTACAAAAAGTAAAAATCAACTTTAACAAAAAAAAATTCAAAAATTAGATGCAAAAAATTAATCAGATAATGAACAAGATAGAACAGATATAAAATAATAAAAATCACACTGAAAATAAGATTCTAATAAAAAATCATGAATTATAATATTTCTTATAATACAAGAAACTTTTTTTGAGAATTTTTGAAAATGAAAATTAAGATAACAATATTTAATATATTCAAATTTTCTTGAAATAAAATTAATATAAAAATAATAGATCAACTATTACTTTAAATTAAATTATAGAATAAATAAAATACCCTTCCATCGCCTGCATAATGGAAAGCGTTATCCGTTGAAAAAACCAGCAGCTTTCTAGATTTGTTTCTCCATCCAATATCATCCTAAAAAATAATATAAAAATATTTTTAATATTTTTACTCAATCTTTATGATTTTTTTAAACCTTTATTTCATTCAAAGTATTTTATAAATAATTTTCTTTATTATTTGTTCAAATTTTCAATCGTTCTATAAAATACTTTCTTTCATTAAAAAAAGTAAAATTTTTTTTAAATTTAATGGATGAATTAATATTAAAAAAACTTTTTAAATATTAATTCATTCATTAAATTTAAAAAAATTAATTAACTTTGTTTTTTTAAGATTTATTTTAGTTGCATGATTGAAAATTTGAACAAGATAAACTTAAAAAATGAATGAAAATTATTTATAAAGGACTTTCTAATATTGAAAAATTTTAGGAATTGATTTAAAAATTTTATGATTATTTTTAAACCTTTCTTTTTTAATACTATACTCACTGACAGTTTCACCTCCCTCCCCCCCAAATACATTTTTCTGGATGAAAATTGCATTCCATTGACTGCAAACATTTAGCACACAATTAGGATCCAATATTAAACAAGATGAAAATATAGTTTTCTTGAAAAATGAACAAATCACTTTTTTTCCACTTTAATAGGATTGATCTTAAATGTGGTACAAACTGGTTAAAAATATAAATGATTTGGTCTCAAGAGTATATTTATACCTTTTTAATATTTTCAATCTGCTATTTTCTTCTATTATTATTTTTTTTTTTCCTGAAACCATAAAATAGTGAAGACACTAAACACAAAAGACACTAATAAAAGTTAAAATATTGAAGTACAGTATAGTGAAGACACTACACTAAAAAGACGCTAATAAAAGTTCAACATTTTTTTTTTCTTCCATTAATTTAGTTATTCAAGTAATTCTTATTATTTGTGTTACACAGCATTTGGAGAACATCCATGCAGTCCAACCTGAAAGAGTAGCATATAGCCAAAGAACATTTATTTCTTCATTAGATCTAAATACATCTAACAATTGGCAAAAGAATTCATACTTTTTTTTTTTTTGGGA
>BPLR01020623.1:0-41341 GCA_021605095.1 Caerostris extrusa | reverse complement strand
ATTACAGATATGCATGCGCAATAGTACAATGTTTCCTATGAGCATGCGCGCTATAAGGCAGAAAAAATAACGGACGGTAAAAAACGTTATGCAAAAACTCTCTAATATCTTTTGAGACGCGATACACGCGTAATCGCCAATTCAGTTTCTTTAGCAGTCTCGACCTTGCACCTAGTGATTATTTTCTTTCACATGAAGACGCAGGTTGCTTTTTAATATTTTGGAGACATTAAAAGTATCACTAGACTGGTTGAATTTCAGGTGGTAGAATTTTAATCTCAAAGTCTAAAATAGGTCTACTATGAGTGACTAAATGAGAAAATGATGAACTTTTATAAGTATAGGGATTCATTAATGACCTTTTGTTTCTGTTCATTCGTTTGTTTATTCTTATGATTAATGTCTCTTGAATGTGAATAAAATTCGCGAAGTCAAAAAAAGATCTACTGCGAGAGACTACTACTGTGCCCAAAAAATAAGAATAATATTTTTTTTTCCAAAAACTCTTTTATTTATTCTTCAAATTTATTTCATCGCCTTCAAAGTAATCTTCTTCGAACACAATGCACTTTAGCCAACTTTTTTTTATAATCCTCAATGCATGTTAAAAAGTCATCGGCCGGGATGACCTTCAAACCGCGCGGTGATTCACGTTGAATCTCTTCAGTCGACTCAAATGGTGTCCCCGGGGTGGTCTTTTGAGTTTAGGGAATAGCTAAAACTCACACGATGTGAATACGGTGGTTGTGGGAATGATATGGGTTTAATTTTTGGCGGAAACGTCAAGAAGAATTAATGCAGTGAGAGCTGGTGCATTTATTGTTTTTGGTACCAATCGAGATTTGGCGCGTTTGAGGCCCAAAATGGAATTGACCGATCCTTTTGAAATTCCAACATCATCAACAAGTTCTCTAATTGAAAATCGACGGTTTGCAAGCACCAAGTCTTTAATTTTTTGGACGTGAGCTTCGTCGGTTGAGGTGGATGGTCGACCAGAGGCTCTTCTTCTTCAACGCGTTCTGTGCCTTCTTTGAACTGCTTATATCACTTCTAAACATTTCTTTCCGATATAGGAATGCTCACCGAAGGCCCTCTGCAACATTCTATACGTTTCCGCAAACAAAATTTAATGCAAGTTCTTTGCTCAATTAATTCAAACAATTAATTATTTCAAAAGTCACCGGAATCAGTTTTAGCGTCTCACAAAGCCAAGCCAACTCAAACACTAATGAATATTTTGTCGTCAAATTTCACACAGATGTCAAAGACAGTGCCTAAAACTTTTTCTTTCCCCTTTCTAATGCAGCTGGCAAACACAGACATGGACGTCTTGGATGCCTTAAGGCAAGTGCTGCACAGACGTAAACACTTTGCATTACCCAGGGGCCGCGTGTAACTTGAAGATAAGCTACGAAAGCTGAGTAACAATGCCCCCGCAACGCTCTACGATCCTATTAGACCGGGACATACTTTTTAAAGTGGATTCCGAACCACCACAACATGTCACCGCCGGGATTCGAACTCGAAACCTGTGGTACCGAGCGCCAGAGCGCTAGCCACTCGGCCATTCAGGTCCATGCCAACAACCTAAAAAGAAAAAAAAAAATTGAAATTCCATAAACCCCTGAAATTTTAAATGGAAAATTGGTTTTACTTTTTGGGTACAGTAGTATTATATGAAATCATTGATGACATTTTGTTTCTGTTCGTTTGTTTGTTTATTCTTATAATTAATGTGTCTTTTTGTAAATTTTATTCACAAAGTCTAAAATAGGGTCTACTGTTAAATATATGAGAAAATATTCAACATTTATAAATATTTCTGCAATCATTAATGACTGTTTGTTTGGTTTATTATTATAATTGTCTTAATATGAATTCAAAAGTCTAAAATATGTCTACTAAAATAGAAAATGCACCATTTATAAGTATATGGAATCATTGATGACAATTTTCTGTTCGTTTGTTTGTTTTTATAATTATTGTCTTTTTTTTTAAATGCGCTTCATTTTTCCTAATTGTCACCTCTTTATACATCAACGAAATCTTTCTGCAGCAGAATAAGCTGATTGTATGGAAAAATTGTCTTAAAAAAATACAAAAGAAAAGAATAAAATAAACAATGCACCACATCATATGAATGAAGAACTTTTTTTGAAGAAAGAATTTTTATGTTGCGGTTTATAACAAACACGCAATTTTTGTCAATTGTTACGCGTTACCCAACCGTGGTATTATTACATTTATATTCTTTTTCACGGCGGGCTTCTAAGTTTAGATAGTTATATATATATATATATATATATATATATATTTTACTGAAGGAAGTGTAAATAGGATGTTCCACGGAATACGTAACAGCAGCATTAACGTTAATATTTTTTCTTTCTTTTAATTTTTTTAATGATTTAGCAATCGCTCTTTGCAAATTATTTTTTTTCATTTCCGATATAAGTATTTCCTTTTCCGTGGATAAGTATTTCCAAGCCCACCGTTGTTGATATGAAAGAGCGCTATGATTACAAGGTCACGCACTTTGGGCATCATCGGGAAAATCTTTAACTCGGCAGCACTGTTTGACCACGCGTCAAAAGCACAAAAGCGTTCCGAGCGACACTCTCTTTTTAGAGAAACCAGCGGAACTAAACGCGAATGCAGCTCTTTTACACTCCAATAATCAACGTCCTCTTTTGAACACATTATTACTGTTCGACTTCTATATTTACTAACATATAATTATTTTTCTTTCAGTAAAAGATCTGGTATTGATTGATCTCCAATAATTAGCAACAAATTGATCTATGCAAAAGTAACAGCTCTTTTTTTTCATACATTAATCAAAAAGACTTGATGATCCAATTGTGTGTGACGCATTGCAATTAAGATGGAGTTCGAAGATGTTTTGAGGGAAGTAGGGGACTATGGAAAGTATCAAAGGAATTTGATCATGACTTTTCTCGTGCCAGCTGCATCTCTGCTGCCCTGGTTATCCATGAATGTTTTGTTCATGGTGTCCGTTCCGGATCATTGGTGCAGTGTCCCGGAGGTGTCAGCTTTCAATTTAACCATAGAACAACAGAGATCTCTTATCAGCCCACCTAACGAACGCTGTAGGAGATATAACATTAGTTACACAGATATATTGAATATAGAGAATAGTACAGTATCCAATGTATCTACGATGCCATGCGATCAAGGATGGCAGTATGATGCAACTTATTGGGATGAAACTGCGTCAACTAAGGTAAGAATATATGCATTCTTTATTATTATTATTTTTTTTTTTTTGGAATTTTCTGCATTCATAATTCATAAATTTTGTTTCAAAATATTTTTGTGTATAAGAAAATTGTAATGAATTTATGGAAATTGCCTATTTTTTTTAAATTTCAGTATTATGTTGCATGATAATTATGTATGAAAATATTTATTTATAGCTACATTTTATTTTACAATTTTCAATTATTTTATTTTTTTAACAATTTTCTGCAATCATAATTCATAAATTTTGTTTCAAAATATTTTTGTGTATAAGAAAATTGTAATGAATTTACGGAAATTGCCTTTTTTTTTTTTTAAATTTCAGTATTACGCTGCATGATAATTATGTATGAAAATATTTATTTATAGCTACATTTTATTTTACAATTTTTTTATTTTATTTAATTTTATTTTTTTAACAATTTTCTGCAATCATAATTCATAAATTTTGTTTCAAAATATTTTTGTGTATAAGAAAATTGTAATGAATTGACGGAAATTGCCTTTTTTTTAAATTTCAGTATTACGCTGCATGATAATTATGTATGAAAATATTTATTTATAGCTACATTTTATTTTACAATTTTCGAATTATTTTATTTAAAAATTTTTTTATTTTATTTTATTTTATTTTTTAACAATTTTCTGCAATCATAATTCATAAATTTTGTTTCAAAATATTTTTGTGTCTAAGAAAATTGTAATGAATAATTATGCATGAAAAATATTTATTTATAGCTATATTTTTTATTTTACAATTTTTCCTTATTTTATTTTACAATTTTTTATTTTATTTTTTTTTTTTTTTTTTTCTGCAAATTTCAGTATTACGCTTTTTTTTTTTAAATTTCAGTATTACGCTGCATGATAATTATGTATGAAAATATTTATTTATAGCTACATTTTATTTTACAATTTTCGAATTATTTTATTTTACAATTTTTTTTTAATTTTATTTTTTAACATTTTTCTGCAATCATAATTCATAATTTTTTTCAAAATATTTTTGTGTCTAAGAAAATTGTAATGAATTCGGAAATTGCTTTTTTTTAAATTTCAGTATTATGATGCATGATAATTATGTATGAAAATATTCATTGTTTATTATGATGATGCAATATAAATATCATGATTATATAATATTTTTTTTTTTCTTAATTTAAAGAAAAATCTTTTAATTGATGAAATTTAAAAGAGTTAAAATAATTAGTTTATATAAATATTTAGAGAAATATCCTTAAAAAAAGTATTGATCTTAAATAATCATATTTACTTAATTTAAACGATTATTTTTGCTCCTGAAAGAAAATCTTTAATAATATATATATATTTTTTAATTTAACGTTAAAATGGCATATTTTTATTTTAATTTTGAATAATATGCATAATTGATTTTTTTTTATATTTCCGAAAAATTTAAAGTAATATATATTATAGAAGTACATCAATGAATGTCTTTCTTATGTATGAATCTGTTAACATTATTTTAAATGTAATCTAATGAGTTTAAAAAAATCCCTTTAGAAATATTATTTAATTTTTAATAAATATTATAAATAAATTCCGTTAAAAATAATATTTAATTTTAATAAATATTATAATTAAATTCCTTTAAAAATTTTATTTAATTTTTAATAAATATTATATTTAAATTCCTTTAAAAATATTATTTAATTTTAATAAATATCATAATTAAATCCCTTTAAAATATTATTTAATTTTTAATAAATATTACAAATAAATCCTTTTAAAATATTATTTAATTTTTAATAAATATTATAATTAAATTCCTTTAAAAATATTATTTAATTTTAATAAATATTATAATTAAATCCCTTTAAAAATATTATTTAATTTTTAGTAAATATTATAATTAAATTCCTTTAAAATATTATTCATTATTTTAATGGTTTAAAATATTAAATTTGGTCAGTATAATTTTTTAAACTCTAATTTAATTTTTATAAAAAATATAAAACTTCATCAAATTACATCTGATGTTAAAATGAAAAAAAAATTTAATAAATGTTTTTTTGACTTTAAATGATTTTTTTTTTTGTATAATTTAAAAACATAAGCATAAAAAATAAGTAATAACCTAAAATATAAGTAACCTAAAATAACCTAAAATATAAGTAAATTTTCCTCCTTTCAATGTATGTTGAATTTTCGAGGAGTGCAAAGGATAATCTCAGCATTAAAGTAAAATTTTATTAGAAATATGTATTTATAGGGGGTCCACATAAATTGTTGATGTTATAATAACTGTTATTGAAATTATTATTGACAAAAAGCGTGTAGAATCACGAGAACATTTCTGTTCTTTTAATTATATTTTATCTTTATATACAAGTGAATGAAATGTCAGAAACTCAGCCATATTGATGCCAATATAATACAAATAATTTTTTTTACAAATTTTTTTTGCATTTTAATGAAACATTCAATGCTGTTTTATTAAATTTTATAAAAAAAAAAAATCATTATTTTTTTGATAAATATTCATACTTTTTCCTATCTTTATAAGTCATTTGGGAGATGATAATTTTTTAAATTTTTTGAGTGGAAAAGTTATGTAGTAGCTTTTTCTAAACAACGAATGGAAGTACACACACTGCAATTATAAAATGGCGTCAGCTTCATAGAAGTTGAACAGTTAAAAATTACTTTACACAACACACGAAAAGAAGACAATTGCTCAGTAAAAATACCATTATTAAAAGTTTTATGAATAGAGCATTTTTGACAGATCTTTACATCTTCCTATACTACATAAAATGGCGTAAGCTTCATAGAAGATGAACAGTTAAAAATTACTTCAATTGCTCAGTAAAAATACCATTATTACAAGTTTTATGAATAGAGCATTGTTTGACAGAACTTTACATCTTCCTATACTACATAAAATGGCGTAAGCTTCATAGAAGATGAACAGTTAAAAATTACTTCACACAACACACGAAAAGACAATTGCTCAGTAAAAATACCATTATTACAAGTTTTATGAATAGAGCATTGTTTGACAGAACTTTACATCTTCCTATACTACATAAAATGGCGTAAGCTTCATAGAAGATGAACAGTTAAAAATCACTTCACACAACACACGAAAAGACAATTGCTCAGTAAAAATACCATTATTACAAGTTTTATGAATAGAGCATTGTTTGACAGAACTTTTACATCTTCCTATACTACATAAAATGGCGTAAGCTTCATAGAAGATGAACAGTTAAAAATCACTTCACACAACACACGAAAAGACAATTGCTCAGTAAAAATACCATTATTACAAGTTTTATGAATAGAGCATTGTTTGACAGAACTTTACATCTTCCTATACTACATAAAATGGCGTAAGCTTCATAGAAGATGAACAGTTAAAAATCACTTCACACAACACACGAAAAGACAATTGCTCAGTAAAAATACCATTATTACAAGTTTTATGAATAGAGCATTGTTTGACAGAGTTTTCTTCCTATACTACATAAAATGGCGTAATTCAGAAGATGAACAGTTAAAAATTACTTCACACAACACACGAAAAGACAATTGCTCAGTAAAAATACCATTATTAAAGTTTTATGAATAGAGCATTGTTTGACAGAACTTTACATCTTCCTATACTACATAAAATGGCGTAAGCTTCATAGAAGATGAACAGTTAAAAATTACTTCACACAATACACGAAAAGACAATTGCTCAGTAAAAATACCATTATTACAAGTTTTATGAATAGAGCATTGTTTGACAGAACTTTACATCTTCCTATACTACATAAAATGGCGTAAGCTTCATAGAAGATGAACAGTTAAAAATCACTTCACACAACACACGAAAAGACAATTGCTCAGTAAAAATACCATTATTACAAGTTTTATGAATAGAGCATTGTTTGACAGAACTTTACATCTTCCTATACTACATAAAATGGCGTAAGCTTCATAGAAGATGAACAGTTAAAAATTACTTCACACAACACACGAAAAGACAATTGCTCAGTAAAAATACCATTATTACAAGTTTTATGAATAGAGCATTGTTTGACAGAACTTTACATCTTCCTATACTACATAAAATGGCGTAAGCTTCATAGAAGATGAACAGTTAAAAATCACTTCACACAACACACGAAAAGACAATTGCTCAGTAAAAATACCATTATTACAAGTTTTATGAATAGAGCATTGTTTGACAGAACTTTACATCTTCCTATACTACATAAAATGGCGTAAGCTTCATAGAAGATGAACAGTTAAAAATTACTTCACACAACACACGAAAAGACAATTGCTCAGTAAAAATACCATTATTAAAAGTTTTATGAATAGAGCATTGTTTGACAGAACTTTACATCTTCCTATACTACATAAAATGGCGTAAGCTTCATAGATGATGAACAGTTAAAAATTACTAAAAAGACAATTGCTCAGTAAAAATACCATTATTAAAGTTTTATGAATAGAGCATTGTTTGACAGATCTTTACATCTTCCTATACTACATAAAATGGCGTAAGCTTCATAGAAGAAACAGTTAAAAATTACTTCACACAACACACGAAAAGACAATTGCTCAGTAAAAATACCATTATTAAAAGTTTTATGAATAGAGCATTGTTTGACAGATCTTTACATCTTCCTATACTACATAAAATGGCGTAAGCTTCATAGAAGATGAACAGTTAAAAATTACTTCACACAACACATGAAAAGACAATTGCTCAGTAAAAATACCATTATTAAAAGTTTTATGAATAGAGCATTGTTTGACAGAACTTTACATCTTCCTATACTACATAAAATGGCGTAAGCTTCATAGAAGATGAACAGTTAAAAATTACTTCACACAACACACGAAAAGACAATTGCTCAGTAAAAATACCATTATTAAAAGTTTTATGAATAGAGCATTGTTTGACAGAACTTTACATCTTCCTATACTACATAAAATGGCGTAAGCTTCATAGAAGATGAACAGTTAAAAATTACTTCACACAACACACGAAAAGACAATTGCTCAGTAAAAATACCATTATTAAAAGTTTTATGAATAGAGCATTGTTTGACAGAACTTTACATCTTCCTATACTACATAAAATGGCGTAAGCTTCATAGAAGATGAACAGTTAAAAATTACTTCACACAACACACGAAAAGACAATTGCTCAGTAAAAATACCATTATTAAAGTTTTATGAATAGAGCATTGTTTGACAGAACTTTACATCTTCCTATACTACATAAAAATGGCGTAAGCTTCATAGAAGATGAACAGTTAAAAATTACTTCACACAACACACGAAAAGACAATTGCTCAGTAAAAAACCATTATTAAAAGTTTTATGAATAGAGCATTGTTTGACAGAGCTTTACATCTTCCTATACTACATAAAATGGCGTAAGCTTCATAGAAGATGAACAGTTAAAAATTACTTCACACAACACACGAAAAGACAATTGCTCAGTAAAAATACCATTATTAAAAGTTTTATGAATAGAGCATTGTTTGACAGAACTTTACATCTTCCTATACTACATAAAATGGCGTAAGCTTCATAGAAGATGAACAGTTAAAAATTACTTCACACAACACACGAAAAGACAATTGCTCAGTAAAAATACCATTATTAAAAGTTTTATGAATAGAGCATTGTTTGACAGAACTTTACATCTTCCTATACTACATAAAATGGCGTAAGCTTCATAGAAGATGAACAGTTAAAAATTACTTCACACAACACATGAAAAGACAATTGCTCAGTAAAAATACCATTATTAAAAGTTTTATGAATAGAGCATTGTTTGACAGAACTTTACATCTTCCTATACTACATAAAATGGCGTAAGCTTCATAGAAGATGAACAGTTAAAAATTACTTCACACAACACACGAAAAGACAATTGCTCAGTAAAAATACCATTATTAAAAGTTTTATGAATAGAGCATTGTTTGACAGATCTTTACATCTTCCTATACTACATAAAATGGCGTAAGCTTCATAGAAGATGAACAGTTAAAAATTACTTCACACAACACACGAAAAGACAATTGCTCAGTAAAAATACCATTATTAAAAGTTTTATGAATAGAGCATTGTTTGACAGATCTTTACATCTTCCTATACTACATAAAATGGCGTAAGCTTCATAGAAGATGAACAGTTAAAAATTACTTCACACAACACATGAAAAGACAATTGCTCAGTAAAAATACCATTATTAAAAGTTTTATGAATAGAGCATTGTTTGACAGATCTTTACATCTTCCTATACTACATAAAATGGCGTAAGCTTCATAGAAGATGAACAGTTAAAAATTACTTCACACAACACATGAAAAGACAATTGCTCAGTAAAAATACCATTATTAAAAGTTTTATGAATAGAGCATTGTTTGACAGATCTTTACATCTTCCTATACTACATAAATGGCGTAAGCTTCATAGAAGATGAACAGTTAAAAATTACTTCACACAACACATGAAAAGACAATTGCTCAGTAAAAATACCATTATTAAAAGTTTTATGAATAGAGCATTGTTTGACAGATCTTTACATCTTCCTATACTACATAAAATGGCGTAAGCTTCATAGAAGATGAACAGTTAAAAATTACTTCACACAACACATGAAAAGACAATTGCTCAGTAAAAATACCATTATTAAAAGTTTTATGAATAGAGCATTGTTTGACAGATCTTTACATCTTCCTATACTACATAAAATGGCGTAAGCTTCATAGAAGATGAACAGTTAAAAATTACTTCACACAACACATGAAAAGACAATTGCTCAGTAAAAATACCATTATTAAAAGTTTTATGAATAGAGCATTGTTTGACAGATCTTTACATCTTCCTATACTACATAAAATGGCGTAAGCTTCATAGAAGATGAACAGTTAAAAATTACTTCACACAACACACGAAAAGACAATTGCTCAGTAAAAATACCATTATTACAAGTTTTATGAATAGAGCATTGTTTGACAGATCTTTTACATCTTCCTATACTACATAAAATGGCGTAAGCTTCATAGAAGATGAACAGTTAAAAATTACTTCACACAACACATGAAAAGACAATTGCTCAGTAAAAATACCATTATTAAAAGTTTTATGAATAGAGCATTGTTTGACAGATCTTTACATCTTCCTATACTACATAAAATGGCGTAAGCTTCATAGAAGATGAACAGTTAAAAATTACTTCACACAACACATGAAAAGACAATTGCTCAGTAAAAATACCATTATTAAAAGTTTTATGAATAGAGCATTGTTTGACAGATCTTTACATCTTCCTATACTACATAAAATGGCGTAAGCTTCATAGAAGATGAACAGTTAAAAATTACTTCACACAACACATGAAAAGACAATTGCTCAGTAAAAATACCATTATTAAAAGTTTTATGAATAGAGCATTGTTTGACAGATCTTTACATCTTCCTATACTACATAAATGGCGTAAGCTTCATAGAAGATGAACAGTTAAAAATTACTTCACACAACACATGAAAAGACAATTGCTCAGTAAAAATACCATTATTAAAAGTTTTATGAATAGAGCATTGTTTGACAGATCTTTACATCTTCCTATACTACATAAAATGGCGTAAGCTTCATAGAAGATGAACAGTTAAAAATTACTTCACACAACACATGAAAAGACAATTGCTCAGTAAAAATACCATTATTAAAAGTTTTATGAATAGAGCATTGTTTGACAGATCTTTACATCTTCCTATACTACATAAAATGGCGTAAGCTTCATAGAAGATGAACAGTTAAAAATTACTTCACACAACACATGAAAAGACAATTGCTCAGTAAAAATACCATTATTAAAAGTTTTATGAATAGAGCATTGTTTGACAGATCTTTACATCTTCCTATACTACATAAAATGGCGTAAGCTTCATAGAAGATGAACAGTTAAAAAAAATTACTTCACACAACACACGAAAAGACAATTGCTCAGTAAAAATACCATTATTAAAAGTTTTATGAATAGAGCATTGTTTGACAGATCTTTACATCTTCCTATACTACATAAAATGGCGTAAGCTTCATAGAAGATGAACAGTTAAAAATTACTTCACACAACACACGAAAAGACAATTGCTCAGTAAAAATACCATTATTAAAAGTTTTATGAATAGAGCATTGTTTGACAGATCTTTACATCTTCCTATACTACATAAAATGGCGTAAGCTTCGTAGAAGATGAACAGTTAAAAATTACTTCACACAACACACGAAAAGACAATTGCTCAGTAAAAATACCATTATTAAAAGTTTTATGAATAGAGCATTGTTTGACAGATCTTTACATCTTCCTATACTACATTGGCGTAAGCTTCATAAAGATGAACAGTTAAAAATTTTCACACAACACACGAAAAGACAATTGATAAAAATACCATTATTACAAGTTTTATGAATAGAGCATTGTTTGACGATCTTTATTTCCTATACTACATAAAATGGCGTAAGCTTCGTAGAAGATGAACAGTTAAAAATTACTTCACACAACACACGAAAAGACAATTGCTCAGTAAAAATATCAAGTTTTATGAATAGACATCTTACATCTTCCTAAGTAAAATGGCGTAGTAAAATGAACAGTTAAAAATTACTTACACAACACACGAAAAGACAATTTTAAAAATACCATTATTACAAGTTTTATGAATAGAGCATTGTTTGACAGATCTTTACATCTTCCTATACTACATAAAATGGCGTAAGCTTCGTAGAAGATGAACAGTTAAAAAATTACTTCACACAACACACGAAAAGACAATTGCTCAGTAAAAATACCATTATTACAAGTTTTATGAATAGAACATTGTTTGACAGATCTTTACATCTTCCTATACTACATAAAATGGCGTAAGCTTCATTGAACAGTTAAAAATTACTTAAAAGACAATTGCTCAGTAAAATGTTATTACAAGTTTTATGAATAGGCATTGTTTGATTCAGATTTTTTCCTATACTATTTGGCGTAAATGCAAAATCGTTAAATTACTTCACACAAACACACGAAAAGACAATTGCTCAGTAAAAAAACAATAGAGCATTGAAGATGAACAGTTAAAATTACTTTACACAACACACGAAAAGACAATTGCTCAGTAAAAATACCACTAAAATTTGTTTGACAGATCTTCTCTTCCCATACTACATAAAAATGGCGTAAGCTGGACAGTTAAAAATTACTTTTACACCACACACGAAAAGACAATTCAGTAAAAATACCATTATTACAAGTTTTATGAATAGAGCATTGTTTGACAGAACTTTACATCTTCCTATACCATAAAATGGCGTAAGCTTCGGAAGATGAACAGTTAAAAATTACTTCACACAACACACGAAAAGACAATTGCTCAGTAAAAATACCATTATTACAAGTTTTATGAATAGAGCATTGTTTGACAGATCTTTACATCTTCCTATACTACATAAAATGGCGTAAGCTTCTAGAAGATGAACAGTTAAAAATTACTTTACACAACACACGAAAAGACAATTGCTCAGTAAAAATACCATTATTACAAGTTTTATGAATAGAGCATTGTTTGACAGATCTTTACATCTTCCTATACTACATAAAATGGCGTAAGCTTCATAGAGATGAACAGTTAAAAATTACTTTACACCACACACGAAAAGACAATTGCTCTGTAAAAAATACCATTATTAAAAGTTTTATGAATAGAGCATTGTTTGACAGAACTTTACATCTTCCTATACTTTTCATAATACATTATTTAATTTTGATAAACATTTAATTCGCTATTATAATATGTGCTTTCTAAACAAAATATTGGTCAAAGAAGTGTAGTAAAATTATTACGTTTTCATTAGTAAATATTACTCAATAAAAATACTTTTCTTATATAAAGTAAATAAGTAAATAACTATTTTTCAACTTATAAAAAGAAAAAAATTTATATTTTCACTTTGTTTTGAAAGTATATGACATCTAAAAATTGCAATACCGTATTCAGATTTAATTTTGAGCCATTTGTACAATTTTGTAATACGTCATTAAAGTTTAAATACCATTTTTTCATTTACAAGAAATTTAGAAATTCTTATTCTTATCTGTGAAATTCTTATTCTTATCTGTATGGGCATTTGTATTAAAAGTAAAAGTAATAATTGTTGGAATTTTTAAATTGGAGAGTTTTAAATTATTTACATTATTTATTTGCATATCATTAACAAGAAATATTGTTTTCCAATTATTTTAAGATTTATTATTATTAATAATTAAATTACCCCATAATAATTAATAAAACAGACTTTAAAAACATAAAAATCAGTTGATAATACTTCATTATTTTTTAAAAATCACATTTTCAAAAATTTGTAATAGTATCCCAGACTGAATAGTGATATTTTCACATTTTTTACCATTTAAATAAATAAGATGTTCCAATTTAATTTTTGAATTCTTTATATAAGTCACAGCAACGTGGCCATTTTCTGCTAGTTTTCTCATATAAAGTAAATAACTATTTTTTTCAACTTATAAAAAGAAAAATAATAAATATTTTCACTTTGTTTTGACTTTTTTATATGACATCTAAGCAGATAAAAAAAAATAGAAAATCTATATAATGATACAAAATTGTCTTATTAATTTTGAAGAACAAGATAAAAATAAAATAACATGTAAAGTCTCATTGTAGATTGATAATTTTCATTTGTAGATGTTTTTTTCTGTTATTTAATTTAGTAAAAAATATGGGACTCCACACTATCATTTTGTAAGATGTATGTAAAATTTTTATTTTAATTCTAACAGATGAAAAGTCCATGATTATTACATTAAATAAAGTTTAGTTATATGGTAATGATAATCGATTAATATGAATTTAAATTGTATATAATATGCTGAAAAAATTCTTAGAATTCCTATAAATCTTCGTTTTCTAAATGCTATAAAATTGATCACTCATGTATTACTTTATACTTATTCAATTCCAACTATTAGTTCATATTCTCTCCTATTCCTATTTATATATCTTGTTCAAATTTTCAATCGTTAATAAAATACTTTTTATTCATTCACTCAAGTTCAAATACATTTTTTTGAACTTGTAGTGGATGACACTGGATGTTAATACAGAGTTTTTTCAAATATTAATTCATTCATTAAATTTAATTAACTAGTTTTAGTTTTTTTTTTAGATTTAAGTTGCATGTATCTGTCAATAGATGGCGCTAGATGTAAAAGGAAAATTTCAACTTGAAATGAAAGTCTTTCTTTTCATTCAATTCCTACTATTAGTTCACATTCTTCCCTATATATATATTTTATATATCTTGTTCAAATTGCCAATCGTTCATAAAATACTTTTTATTCATTAATTCAAGTTGAAATACATTTTTTTAAACTTATAGTAGATGACACTTGATGTTAATACAGTTTTATCAAATATTAATTCATAAATTAAATTTAATTAATAAATTTTAATAATTTAAATAAAGTTTTAGCAGCTTGTAATGAAAATTGAAGTCAACTGGCAGTAGCTCAATGGATAAAATACAAAGATTTCAGTATTTTTCACGTGAAGGTGAAGAATGCGAGTTCAAATTTTTGCGAAAATCAATAATTTTTTTGATAATTTTTGAACATTTTTTGCTTCAAGTAGACGTTTTATTCGAAAGATTTTTGAGAGTGAGCTACCAATTGTGGCTTAGTGGTTAGAATGATGGAATTTTCTCAAAAATAAAATTGAAGAAATTTTTTATTTTGCCACTTAATATTGTGATTCTGTCATACGTATATACATATTTATATTAATTGTAATTATGTAATAAAAAAGCAAACTAAAATAAAATTTTTCTTTGTTTGACCTAATTAGGAATTGACTTATTATTTTTTACTTGTTTTTTTTTTTCATTTACTTTATATTTTTCACTCGTGTATTATTTTATGTTTTACATATAGACAAATAATTAACGATTTTTGTGTAATTATTTAACGATTTTTTGTAATTATCTAACTATTTTCGTGTAATTATTTAACGATTTTTGTGTAATTATCTAACGATTTTCGTATAATTATTTAACGATTTTTATATTGATAATTATTTAATTATGTACGTATAATATAATCAAATATTTTAGTTTTGAAATTTTTAATAAAAGTGTGTGACCCATATATATATTTTTTTTAAAATTTCTTTTTAATATCATTTTGATCAAAGTTTAGAGAAAATTATTTTAAAGCAGAAAAATGTAAATTAATTTTTATTTATATTCCCAAATATAAAATTTAATCGTTTAAATTTTAAATATTTATATATGCATTTTAAAAATCATACAGTTAAAAGTTAAAAAGAATGCTACGAAAACATCCATCATTTAACTATAACCATTTTTTTCCTGAAAATCCCATTTATAATACTGTTTGGAACTGGAAGATATGCCGATTAAAGTATGAAAAGTTATTTAGTTAACTGAAAAGCTTTAATCTTTTATTATACTAATAATTTATTAAATAAAATTTGGCTTTCTCAAGCAATGTATAGTATTTAACATTTTAAAAAGTATTATATGTTCATAAATAGAAAATACCGCATACAAACAGGCTTAACAAGTTAATGGCCTTTAAAAAAAAATAAAAAATTTTTTTGACAAATAACAGAGGGCTGAAATGTTATCGCTTTCGTGGCTTGACACATAGATGGCGCTACTAGTAGTAAATCCATATGATTTTTAGTTAGCCCTAACCTTCAAAAGACACGTGTATAAATTTGAAAGCTGTTGCACTATTAGTATGTGAGTTATAGCATTTTTAGTGAAGCAACTTTTGTTAGTTTGAAAAAAATGGATAAAAAGAATTTCGTGTGTTAAAAAAGCATTGCTTTTCGGCGAAAAAATACTATTGAAGCCAAAGCTTGGCTTTATGAACATTATTCGGACTTTGCACCAGGAAAATCAACCGCTTAGAAGTGGTTTTTGAAATTTAAACGAGGGCGAAATGAGCACCGAGGACGATGCACACAGTGGACGCCCAAAGAGGCTGTTACCAACGAAATATCAAAAGTCCACAAAATAATTTCTGAGAACCGTAAAGTGAAGTTGATTGAGATAGCTGAGACCCTAAAGATATCAAAGGAACGTGTTGGACATATTGTGAAGGAATATTTGGATATTCGAAAGCTCTGTTCAAAGTGGGTGCCGCGCGAGCTCACAATCGACCGAAAACAACAACGAATTGATGATTCTAAGCAGTGTTTGGAGCTGTTCAATCATAATAAACCCGAATTTTTGCGTCGATATGTGACGATGGATGAAACATGGTCTATGAACTTTTCAGCCCACCTGTTATGTCATAATGCACGTGATGATATACCATGTGAAGTTTTTTTTTTTTTTTTACTAATTAGAATTTTACTAATTATTACTATCTGAATGAACTTCACTTTGCGATTATCAGAAATTATTTTGTGGACTTTTTTTGATATTTTCGTTTGTAACAGCCTCTTTGGGGCGTCCACTGCGTGCATCGCCCTCGGTGCTCATTTCGCCTCGTTTAAATTTAGCAAACCACTTCTCTACGGTTGATTTTCTTGGTGCAAAGTCCGAATAATGTTCATCAAGTCAAGCCTTGGCTTCAATAGTATTTTTTTTTGCCAAAAAGCAATGCTTTATTAACAGACGAAATTCCTTTTATCCATTTTTTCAAACTAACTAAAGTTGCTTCACTAAAAATGCTGTAACTCACTAATAGTGCAACAGCTGTCAAATTAATACACTTGTCTTTTGAAGGTTAGGGCTAACTAATGCCTATGGACATTTGCGTCTTCCTGTTACAGTATATATTTTCCGTTTTATTTCCGTTTAGCAAAAAATACATTAGACGTAAAAAAAGACACTAATTGAAACAAAAATGACCTAAATGGCGCTGGTTCGTCAAGTTTCCTGTCACACTAATCTGCGTTGAGATTATCACTTGTCATTTTAAATTGAAGCCATGGCAATATTATGTGTCAGTTGAGGATCTCATTTATATTCGAAAGTACTATCAAACGACGCATGTTTATAAATCTTGTCATTCATCTACGCTTATGATAACATAATCATAAATATAATGTTAAATGACTCTGAAATGACGTAAATGAGGCTAGTTCGTCAAGTTCCCTGTCACACTGAACTGCGTTGAGATTATCACTTGTCGTTTTAAATTGAAGCAATACCACGGCAATATTGTGTGCCCTCATTTCAGATAATGATTTCATTTATATCTGAAAGTATTAATAAACAACACGTGTATGTAAATCTTGTCATTCATCTCCGCTTATAATAACACAATGTTAAATCTAATATAATGCTAAATGCGCCTAAATGACGGAGTGGCTAATGCTCTGGTGCTCGGTACCACCGGTTTCGGGTTCGAATCCCGAAAGAGTCATGGATGTTTGTAGTGGTTCGAATCCACTTTAAACCGTAGATCCTGGTCTAATAGGATCGTAGAGCGTTGGGGAGGTATTGTTAAATGCGGAGGTATTGTTGTATAATGTTAAATGCGCCTAAATGGCGGACGCTCTGGTGTTCGGTACCAACCGGTTTGGGTTCGAAACCCGGAAGAGTCGTGGATGTTTGTAGTTTCGGAATCCACTTTAAACCGTAGGTCCTGGTCTAATATGATCGTAGATAGATCGTTAAATGCGGAGGTATTGTTGTTAAATGGCGGACACTCTGGTACCACCGGTTTCAGGATCGAATGTGTCATGGATGTTTGTAGTGGTTCGGAAATGCGGTCCTAGGAATTGTTGTATAATGTTAAATGCGCCTAAATGGCGGACGCTCTGGTGCTCGGTACCACCAGTTTCAGGTTCGAATCTCCGGAATAGTCATGGATGTTTGTAGTGGTTCGGAATCCACTTTAAACCGTATGTCCTGGCCCCGGATCGTTGTGGAACATGATTATGCGGAGGTATTGTATAATGTTAAATGCGCCTAAATGACGGGTGGCTAACGCTCTGGTGCTCGGTACCACCGGTTTTGGGGTTCGTCCGGAATAGTCATGGATCTTTGTAGTGGTTCGGAATCCACTTTAAACACCCGATCTAACATGATCGTAGAGCGTTGCGGAGGTATTGTTACTCTGCGTCTGTAGCTCTTCAAGCTACACGCACTTCCTGGGTAGTGCTAAGTCAGTAACGTCGTTGTCTTAAGGTATCGAAGACAATTGTTTAAATGTTTACCAGCTGCATTAGAAAGAAATATATTATATATATTTTTTTCTGTTTACGAATAGTATAACAAATGTAAAGGAATTTTAAAAGATTATTTATATGAATAACATAAAATGTATCTGTAAAAAATTAAAATACAAGTTTCAATTATCCGATTTTGTTGAATTGTTTTATTCAAAAAAAATAGCAAATAAATTATTTGTTTACCTTAAAATAAACATTTGCTACTGTAACAAGAGAACATCTTTGATTTTATAACAATTTTATGCAAAAATTATGCAATAATGTCGTAGGAAGTAGGGATTGCAATACCGGTATACCGGGATACCGAATACCGGTATTTTGAGCCACTTGTACAATTTTATAATACCGGTATTCAAAAGTTTAAATATCGTTTTTTCGGTATTTACTAGAAAGTTAGAATTCTCATCTGTAAAAACAAGGTTGTAAAGAAAGGGTGTAATATTTTGATATTTTTTTTTTAATTGATGAGTTTGTTATTCACAAAGTATTTGCATATCATACTTTAGAGTTGAAAATATTTTTCAGATTTATTATATATATATATATTCTCATAAATCTCCATAATAGTGAATAAGAATAACTTTAAAGAACATAAAAAAAATCAGTTGATAATACTTCGGTTTGGTTTCATTATTTATGTGATGAAAGAATATGGTGGCGCAATGTAAAAAATGTTCAAAAGTTATTAAAGTGAATGGAGAAAGTACAAGCTGACTCCATACACATTTTAAAAACGAAACATGATACAATTTTGTTAAAGAGGAAAGAATCTAATTGCGATGAAGAGACAAACTTATGCACAGTTTCTAAGCTCAAGCCATCAGAGATTTTAGATTATTTTGAAAAAAAAAAAAAAAAAGATAATTTGGAGGAAATTATAAGTAAAATGATAGCACTAGATGGTTTGCCATTTCGAGTGTTTAATGTGATATTTACATTCTCTAATAAAACTGGCAAATAAAAAAAAAAAAAAAAAAAAAAAAAACACACCTGCGTTTTCTTTCTTTTCCTAAAATTTCTACTACCGGTATTAAAACCGGTATCCCGGTATTAAAAAAAATACCGAATACCGGTATTGAACTTTTGGTCCGATATTGCCATCCCTAGTAGGAAGGCTACACTTTGTTTTAGATTTGATTCTCGTTTATTTCTTACTTTCGTATTTTACACACAGCGTGTTTTAAATGGAGGAAGTTTTGAAAGTAAAAATTTTCTTTAGATAAATTTTATTCTATAATATTGTTGGACTGCAGAGTTGAACATAAGATTATCTTCCTCAAATAAACAAGCAATACGAAATAAAATTTTTAAAGTCTATTCCTACTTAGGGTGAACAAAGAAAAATCAGACGATTTTTTAAATTATTGCCAATTTGTAGTTACATTATTTTAAAAATTGAATAATATATATTAAATAACAATAAAAATATTTGATAATAAAATAATAATAATTAATAATTAAATGAATAAAAATAGTTAATAATTGAATAAATAAAATAATTAATTAATTAATTAATAATTAGTTAATGATGAAAAAAAAACTAAGAAAATTAACTCCCTTATAAAACTAAAATGAGTTAATTAAATTTAATTAATTTGAAAAAAATTTTATCAACATTGTCAACAAGTTCAAAAAAATGTACTTGAACTGGAATGAATAAAAAGTATTTTATCAACGATTACAAATATATATAAGGAAGAGTGTGAAGTAATTGTAGGAAGAATGAAAAAGAAAGACTTTCATTTCATGTTGAAATTTTCCTCTTACATCTGGCTCCATCTATTGGTAGATACATGCAACTTAAATCTAAAAAACTAAAACTAATTAAATTTAATTAATTAGTTTTAGTTTTTTAGTTTTTTATTTTTTTTGTTCTGACTTTAATATTTTAAAAAACTGTATCAACATCAGTGTCATTTCACTACAAGTTCAAAAAAATGTATTCGAACTCGAGTGGATGAATAAAAGTTTTTATGAACAATTGAATATTTGAACAAGATGTATAAATATATATAGAGAATGTGTACTAATAGTATTAATTGAAATAAATTGACGCTAATAATAACGAGTCTACGCTGTCAAATGAATGCCTCGTAGAGGAATTCCTCTGAATGTCTCGTAGAGGCATTCAAATATAATTCTGTGATTTTATCCTGCATTAGTTACTTTACTTAAAAGGAAAAACTATGGATTGATATTATATATGTTTTTTCTGCCCGCTATGCTTTCATCATAAACGTTACAAATGATTTTTGTCGCTATTTTGAAAAATTTATGCTAGAAAAAAAATAGTTTGATTTCAACTAAATGATGTGTCGACTAGGGATGTAATACCGGGATACCGAATACCGGTATTTTGAGCCTTTTCTACAATTTTGTAATACCGGTATTTACAAGTTTAAATACCGTTTTTTCAATATTTACTAGAAATTTAGAATTCTTATTTGGAAAGAATTCTTAGAAATTCTTAAAAAAAACAAGGTTGTAGTTGTAAAAACAAGGAGAAAGTGTGTAACATTTCGATGTTTTTAAATTGGGAGTTTGCCATTAACATTGTACTTGCATATCATACTTCAGAATTCAAACTATTTTTCAGATTTATTATCTATATATATATACTCATAAATAAAACCCCATAATAATGAATAAGAATAACTTTTAAAGAACATAAAAAAATTGGTTGATAATACTTCGGTTTGGCTTCATTATTTATATGATGAAAAGAATTTGGTGGCACAATGTAAAAATTTTCAAGAGTTATTAAAGTGAACGGAGGAAGTACAAGCGGACTCCATACACATTTAAAAACGAAACATGATACAAATTTGTTAAGAGGAAAGAATCTAATTGCTATGAAGATACAAACTTAAGCACAATTTCTAAGCCCAAGCCATCAGGGATTTTAGATTATTTTGAAAAAAAAAAAAGATAATTTGGATGAAATGAAAATTAGCATGACAGCATTAGATGGTTTGCCATTTCGAGTGTTTTTTTGTGATATTTACATTCTCTAATAAAACTGGCAAATAAAATAAAAAAAAAAAACAACACCGTGTTTTCTTTTTTTCTCCTAAAATTTCTACTACCGGTATTAAAAACCGGTATCCCGGTATTAAGATCTAAAAAAATACCGAATACCGGTATTGAACTTTTGGTCCGATATTGCAATCTCTAGTGGCGACAGCCATTGCAAATGAAACAATTGTTTTGCTTCAGGGAGTTACTGAGGTTCATTGTTGATTTTAAAGAATTGTGGATGATTTCAAAGAATTCTGGGATGTAATTTTCGTAATTTGTTTTCTATTAAAAAAAAAAAGGATTTTCTAGCAATGTTCATATTTAAAAAAAATTTGAATATAAAGATCTAAAAGTTTTCAATTATTAAGAATAAACTATGAAATGAGTATAAATATGTAGCCAGTTTGAAATAAATATTTTTTGAAGGGTACTATAAAAATATTTTAATAAAATACTTTAATTATCTTTTTTTTATAATACTTTCAAAAATTTAAATCTTTCTGCATAGAAATGTGCACAACAATATCTGCATTAATTAATGTGTTCAACTCTACAACCCTGGACTAAATCAGTAAAGATGAATAACATATTTTTATAAAATCACATTATTGAATTAAAAATAAATTTTAAAATATTATTATTATTATTTTTTATTTATTTATTTATTATTATTAATTGTGAAAATTTATTATAATCAAGTTTTTTTTTTAACTTAAATGGTTCGTTATCAAATAAAAAAAAAATTAAAATAAAGTTCTGTGGAAATTGATTTTCAATTCTATAAAAAAGAATAACAGTTTTTATTAAAATTATTGTTAAATGGAAAAAATTTATGTAATATATTTTATAGATTGATCTAGTTAAAATTAAGTACAAAATTACTAAAGATGGTTTCATTATCTAAGAAGGAAGTCGAAATGAAATCTTCTGTAATCATGTTGTGAATGAACACGATAAATCAGTACGTCGGAAATTATATTTATTGAATTTGAAAGAGGAGAAAAGGGGTTGCTAACCATTCTAATGCCATTATTGGGGGTATTCATTTTAAATGGTGATAACACAGTGTGTGTGTATGGGTATATGATCTCATCATACACTCTAGTTAACGCTGAAATGCTAAAAATCTGATGGATCTAGCAACAAATTACCTCAAGTCAAAGTATACAGCATTCAAAAATATTATTTATTGAATATTGGTGTAGAACATGGAGAAGCTATTGCTTCCTTGGTTTTAACTTTGAACAATAAAGCAATTTAAAATTAGTTAAAAAGCTTAGTAAATACCAATCAGTTTTGAGTATAACTTTAAGTTCATATTTTTTAATACCATTTTACGATATTTTAGCTAAAAGTTGCCATTGAAAAGAAATTAAGCATATTTTATATTTTTTATTTATGTGTTGAATAAAAATTTACTATTCCTTTACAGTGGAATATGGTTTGCGACGATGCCCATTACAACAGTTTCATCTTAACAATGCGCATGTCGGTAGCATAATCGTAAACGCCCATTTATGGCTCTTTATCTGACAAGTAAGGAAAATCTATATTTGTTTTCCACAAAAATTGGTATAAAAGTTCTTAAGAAACAAGTCCTTGAATTCAGAAAATCGCATTTTTTAATATTGCATTTTAACAGAGACAAACTTACCATTTATATTTAAAAATAAAGGATCCATTGCTGATCTGCTCGCTAGGGAAGGTTGCGAACTTCCCAAAGCTTCTTCCAATCTGTTAGCTACAGCGGTTCATTCCATGACTTCAGCCAGAGTGAATACCGCTTGGAGGTCGCCACCCATTCATGCATGGTAAGCCGCTAACTATCCTGGTATGTCCTTGCAGTGCTCATGTAACGGCTTTAGCTAGACTAAGGACTGGCCACACTAAGAGTTTGACATTCAATGGAGACGAGAAGACATATACCCTTTGTCATTGTTCGGCCATCGCGTCTCCCTCCATCTCATCGATTGTATTGGTGCCTCTGTGAGGCAAACTGTTGAATGAGGGGAGGACCGTTTACGATCTATTGATGCAGCAAGATCTACTGGACTTGGTTTAGGATTCTAAATCAAGGCGATAAAAACTGCAACAACAACAAAAATAAATAAATAAGCACCAGAGATGCAGAAAATTTAGTATTTAAAAATTGATGATGAAACAAAAATTTTTTGCAGCGTTTTTAGTTTTATTAATTAAAATATGTAGCCTAAAACAGAATAATTTACTAGTTGTTATTAGCCCCTATTATTTAGAAAATAATGTTTTTGAATTACTGTAGTACTAAAATACTAAATAATAAAATTGACTATCAAAATAAATTGCTAAATAATTCAGTTTGCAATTTTTTTTTTTTTTAATTTTAAAGAATAGCTTAACTCGACGATCAATAAATCTGCATTTTCATTTTAACGTGCATTCGAATATTTAAAACAGGGGTCTCCAAACTTTTCAGCCTTCGGGCCGTACTTTTTACTCCAGTAAGTACCGAGGGGCCAAAACTGTTTGTAATTTTTCTGCCATAATCTATAATTTATAGACTAGTCGCCGAGTACGCGTTCTGAGCAAGCATACGCTTGCTAAATTCGCTTCATTCTCAAAATGAAGCACACAAAGAATGTTTAGAGATCTAAGTTAACCGATGAGCATCTTAAATCTCTTTTTTAATAATTGTTACAAGTAAAATTGATCCACTATTGTCAATGAAAAATTACAATTACATAAATCTTATTAGTATTTTTTTTTTTGCAAGTGGATACTCCACGGTTTCATTCACGTTAATTTGGCTTTCCGTTCCTGAAAGGGATTTTCAGGATAAAAATCATATGTTTGATTCAGGATATATACATTCAAAACATCGATATATATACATGCGATACTCTTTACCCCAACATAACTACCGAGGGTAACCGCAGGATGTTCACTAGTTTATAATGTTAATGGGATTCATTTCAATTATTTGTTAGATGTTATGCTTAAGCTAAATTTTCTGCGTATTATGCTTGCCATTAAGCTATAACTAGCAAGTAAATAAAACAAAGTTATTATCATTCTGTGTTTTTCATCAACATTATAGCAACAATATGCTATTCGCTGTCGCCGGGCCGGATGGATGACACTGGCGGGCCGGATTTGGCCCGCGGGCCGTAGTTTGGAGACCCCTGATTTAAAACATCATCAACTCCATTGTCAAATTTCTTTGACGCCACAACTATTTTTGGAAAATGAATTTGTATAAATAAATATCTAATACGAACCATACTTAGAATTTTTTATAATTAATTCTTATTGACAATGATAAATAGAACGACCTTTATTCTTTATTTTATTGAATTATAAAACATAAAAATATGATGTAAAAATAAAATCAGATTCAACATAAGCGAATGTTACGCAGATGAAAAAATTTAACTTTTAATGAAGTATTGTTTGCATAAATTTAAAAATACCTGAATTTTTACAAAATATGGTGATTCGCTTACATTATTCAGAAACGCTATGCGTTTGTTTAGTATTAATTAAAAATTATTCTGAATGGCAAAATGTTTGAAGATTTATTTATTGCAAAATTCCTCAACAAAAGAAAACAATAGTTTTGGAAAGTTAAGTAAGAAAGTGAAAAATTTAGTGTAAATGCTTTTTTAGAAAATTGAATATGTTTATTAAATAGTCTCCAAGACTTAAAGTTAATTATTAAAGTTTATATTATCTTCTTTTTGAAAAATCAGTAAGTTTGTTAGTTTTTTATGAAGAGCAATTCGTTTTCTTAGAAGAATGACTAGAGAATGATTCAAATTCCATTTAAAATCGTGACACAACTTACCATTCTTACGAAATGGTAAAATAATTTTTCAAAAACCACAGATAAGTAGTTAAATAATCTAAGTACGCAAATAAAATTTCTCATTTCCTTTTTCTAATCCTTCCTGATAAAATGCAATAAATTTCACCTCATTCTAAAATACATAAATTTCCCCTCAATATAAAATAAATAAATTTTTACCTCAATAAATAAATAAATTTGATTTAATCTAAAATAAATAAATTTCCACTCATTTTAAAATAAATAAATTTCACCTCAATCTAAAATAAATTTTACCTCATTCTAAAAAATAAATATATAAATTTCACTTAAATCTAAAAAAAATTATCTCACTTTAAATTAAATAAATAAATTTTCTCATTCTAAAATAAGTTTAACATCATTCTAAAATAAATAAATTTTACATGAATCTAAAATAAATAAATTTCACCTCATCTAAAATAAATAAATTTCACCTCTTCTAAAATAAATAAATTTCATCTCAATCTAAAATAAATAAATTTCACCTCAATCAAAAATAAATAAATTTTACCCTCAATTTAAATAAATAAATTTTGCCTCAATCTAAAACAAATAATTTTTACCTTATTTTAAAATAAATTTTATCTCTTTCTAAAATAAATTTTACCTCAACAAATAAATAAATTTCATCTCATTCTAAAATAAGTAAATTTTTACCTCATTCTAAAATAAATATATTTCACCTCAATCTAAAATAAATAAATTTCAACTCATTCTAAAATAAATATATTTCACCTCAATCTAAAATAAATAAATTTCACTTCATTGTAAAATAAATAAATTTCTCCTGAATCTAAAATAAATTTTACTTCATTCTAAAATAAATAATTAAATTTTACCTGAATCTGCAATAAATAAGTTTTACCTGAATCTAAAATAAATAAATAAATTTTACCTAAATCTGACATAAATAAATTTTGCCTTAATCTAAAATAAATATTTTTCACCGCTGGACACGGGTAGAACATAGTAATACCACAATTATAAAGAAAAATTTTTAAAGAGGAAATGTTTAATTTCATTAAAAATTATTCAAACAATAAAAAGAACACAAATCTACTTTTGATTCTCAATTTATAAACATATTCTCTTTCACTGAACAGAAAATAAACGATCTTGATTATATACAATTATAAAAATTTTAAAACTGAATAAAGATATAGCAATAGTAATTTTACTAGTAATATATTGCTTTTCAAATCATGAAGAAATATTGATTAAATTGGAAAAAACAATGTAAAAATTTGTAATTCAAAAACTGGAACATCATCCAGAACTTTCTAAATCCAGTTGCCACATGAATAACGTTAACAAACTAAAATAGAGTTTTTGCATAACGTTTTTTATCGTCCGATATTTTTTCTTCTTAGCGCGCATGCTCATAGGAATACCCCAGTAGTGCAGTATTACAGATACGCATGCGCAATAGGTACAATGTTTCCTATGAACTTTGCGTATGCACATTTCGTGTGTTTAATATTGTCATCGTGAGGGTTGATAGCATGTTGACGCTTGAGCTCGACTCTCCCGTTGAAGGGCATTTTTGGCGGGGGGGGCACGAGTTTCAGGCTTCGAACGGGCTATTATTTTCCTTTCACGATCATGCGCTTTAACATTGTCTTCCATTGTTGTCAACATTGTTTTCAATTTCCATTGTTTCCTTTTTTGGCATAACTTTATTTCGGATCGGACATCATTTCAGGTTGTTACCGAAAACAAAACCCATTGGATACCCATGGGTAATAAATTAATAGTTTAAAAAAAAAACTAGAAAAACCAGCTTTTAAAAACCACGCTTTTTGAGTGAATCAAACTAAAAAGTAAAAAATAATTGTTAACATAAGAATAAAATGACTGACGAGAAAATGAATGTCACTGTTCTAAAAGCGTGGGGTGCTTTGTATGACATTTTTAAAAACTAACTCTGCATTTCGGAATGAAACGAGTGAAAAATTATAACGATTGACATCGAGCACCCCACGCCTTTTAGAACAGTGACATTCATTTTCTCGTCAGTCATTTTATTCTTATGTTGACAATTATTTTTTACTTTTTTAGTTTGTTTCACTCTAAAAGCGTGTTTTTTAGTTTTTTTAAACTATTAATTTATCTTTGCTAGAGTACCATATTCCTGTTACATAATTCACAACAGAAATGAGAGCAGCTAGAATAATTTTTAACAGTAATCAACATTAGAATCAAAGGTCAAATAGTTTGTTAAAGAGCTTTTTCTGCTACACACCATTTACTATAATCTGGCATTGAATGAAATTATGTAAAAAAAAAATAATAATAACCTTTTATGCTTTGTCGTTCAACTGTCAAGGCTTAACTTTTAGATATATAAATGCCCATCATTATAGAAGGGAGAAATGTTTCTATTTATCAATTACGTCCTTTCAGATGACATTAAATTGTCTAATTAAAATACAGCTGGTGTTTTTCTTATAAAAACCACTCAGTTCTGTTTTTTTGTTATACATTTCTATAACAAATAAATTGTAGCCGTAGTTTTATGCATAAAAAAAAGGTTAGTTAATAAAGTGAAATGTAATATTCACTTAGTTTTTGATATGGAATGTGAGTTTTGATTGTATCAGTAGCAGTACCAGTATACCAGTATTTTATAGTACCAATTTTTACTAAAAAATAATATTAATAAAATAAAGATGATTAAAATTATCTTTGAAATAAATGGTTTTTAGTGTTGTGGTTTAAAGCAACTGGGATTGTGACTGGGTATGGCTGGGTTGAGGAGAACACAGCTTTATTTACACACAAACACATACAATTAGAGACAGACAATATGTAACACATTTAAAGACATATAATTTTAGATTCATGGAAGGATTCCACTTCTAAGCCGAAATCTGGATACTCAGATACGCGCAGGGTGCGCGAAAGATACTTCCTCTCTGGGCGAGAGTCTGTAGGCCAACTAATGTGTAAGGTTGTTTTAAATACATTTCCTTTTGGGATGAAAGACAAAAAAAAAAGAAACGTTTCTCAACAGAAGCGTGTGATTGCGCTGTATTTTTTTTCGGGTGAGATTCTCGAGGCCCACGGACCATTTCTCCTGAACGCCACAGGGAGCACTCTTGCAGTGCGTAGGAGAAAACACTGTTACAGTTTTAAAAATTAATGATTCAAATTTTTATAATAAGCGGTGTTTTTTAAAAATACTTTAAAAATCGAGTTGAAATGTTTTATCATATTTAAAATATTTTAATGTTAATTAAATATCAACATACTTAACCAAATACTTAAATATATATATTTTTTCCAATGCAGTTGGCAAACAGACATGGACGTCTTTTGGATGCCTATATGGGCTGCACCGATGTTACTCACTTTGCATTACCCAGGGGGGCGTGTAAATTGATGGTAAGCCATGGACGCGGAGTAACAACGCCCCTCGCAGCTCTCTACGATCCTATTAGGACCGAGACCTACGGCTTAAAAAGTGGATTCCGAACCACTACAACAGCCATGGGCAAAGCCGGGATTTGAACCGATACCTGTGGCATCGAACGCCAGAGCGCTAGCCATTCGGCCATCAGGCCCCACACTTAAGTATAACATGTTTTAATTTCGCAAGCTTATTTTTAGATCTTTTTGGAAAGCTAATGTCAAATTTCCATGTATTTAACTTATGTAATGCCTATTATAAGAAGACAAAATTTAATGAAAAGAATTATTTGTATAATTAGGTAACTGATGAACACCGATACAGGTGCACTGAATTCAGGATGTAAAAAGAAAACAAATTTTAAGTAAAAGTTCAAGATCTTCATTTTTTACTTGGAATGTTTCAAAAAAAATATAAGACTAACTCTACACTCAGAGTTAGAGATGGGCAAAAAGTTTATGACTAGGGATTGCAACACCGGTATACCAGGATGCTACCGGTATTTTGAGCCATTAGTAATTTTGTAATACCGGTATTCAAAGTTTAAATACTTTTTTCACTTTCAGAAATTTAGAATTCTTATCTGAGAATTCTTATTTGTGAAATTCTTATTTTTGTAATTCTTATTCAGAATTCAGAACCTATCCACAATCTTTAAGAATACGGTATCATGTTTCGAAGATTATAATGACACTAATGTTGATAGTGAAAAAGGAATCATCTTCAATTTGAACAAAAAATTAGAATTAACGATAACTAAACAAATTTTAGCAAACCAAAATACAATACAGAAATCAGCTACATCCAAAACAATCCGACGAGAAATAGATTTATTTGAAGATGAGACATTTAGAGGTAAATACATGGAAAAATATATCCTTATTGCTAACAGTACCACCATCTAGCGTAGATGCTGAAAAGAGCGTTTTACAGCTGGTAATTTTTGCACAAAAATTATGTTCCAGGCTTAATGATAGTACAATGATGCATTAGGTTTTTTTTAAGATCACATTTCAGAAATTTGTAATAGTACCACAAACTGAATAGTGATATTTACACTTTTTTTGTGATTTAAACAAATAAGATGTTCCTTTACTTTTTAGTGATTCATTATATACTGTTATAATTTATAGATTAGAAATTCTTTTGTGGTATTTACGTTCTCTAAAAAAACTTGCAAATAAAACAAAAAACACCTGTGATTTCTTTCTTTTTCTAAAATTTCTACTATCGATATTAAAACCTGTATCCCGGTATTAAGATCTAAAAATACCGAATACCGGTATTGAACTGTTGGTCCGATATTGCAATCCCTACTTGGAATGTTTCAAAATATAAGACTAACTCTACACTCAGAGATGGGCAAAAGTGTATGACCTTATTTTAAGTAGTGATATAAAATCAACTAATGAGCGTATGAGAATGAGCCATAGGATAAAATTGTTATACCTTCGAAATTTATTTTTTAGTTTGCTAAATTTTAAGTTTAGATAGTGCTATACAGTTCTATTTTTTTTTGTTATGTTTGTTATGGTACAAGGAAAAAGTATTTCTTAGCTTGGAATTGGATGAGATTAGGAATTGCAATATCGTACCAAAAAGTTCAATACCGGTATTCGGTATTTTTTAGATTTTAATTCCGGGATACCGGTTTTAATATCGGTAGTAGAAATTTTAGAAAAAAGAAAGAAACACTGGTGCTTTTTTGTTTATTTGCCAGTTTTATTAGAGAATGTAAATATCACAAAAAATTTGTAACTTATAAATTATAACAGTATATAAAGAATCACAAAAAAAGTAAAAAGGAACATCTAATTTATTTAAATCTCAAAAAGTTTAAATATCATTATTCAGTGAAATGTGATCTTAAAAACATTATGCATCAATTGTACTATCACTAAGCCTGCATAATTTTGTGCAAAAATTGCCAGCTGTCAAAATGCTCTTTCAGCATCTACTGTAGTTGGTGGTACTGTTAGCAATGCGTGATATACTTTTTCCAAGTATGTTACTTCTAAATTTCTCATCTTCAAATAAATCTATTTCTCTTCGGATTTTTTGGATGCAGATGATTTCTGTATTGTATTTTGGTTTGTAGAAATTTTTTAGTTATCGCCAATTCTAATTTTTGGTCAAGAGATAATTCCTTTTCACTATCGATTTTAGCGTCATCATAATATTCGATAATTGTACCGAATTCTTCTGAAAGTGGATAGGTTCTGAATTCTAAATAAGAATTCACAGTTAAGAATAAGAATTTTTTCCCAGATAAGAATTCGAATTTCTAGTAAATACCGAAAAACGGTATTTAAACTTGTGAATACCGGTATTACAAAATTGTACAAATGGCTCAAAGTACCGGACTTTGGTATCCCGGTATACCGGTATTGCAATCCCTAGATGAGATAGTTCATTTTACGGTTATTTCATTCTTTTGATTTAAATCCTTTGATTTTCATACAAGGGTATAAAAGATAAGGTGTAATCTTGGCTTGAGATTAATGCTGATATTACGAATTCTACACAGTTCATATCAGTTTATATAGGAGTTTAAATTAAATATTAATTAAATATCACTCGAGTTATAAAATCATTGTAGAAAAATACCAGTATGGGGATATTAGTAAATACTTGGAGGCAGTTTTAATGCTGTTGTTTACATGGTTTTAAACAATATACGTATGTTGTTGTCACCTATGGCATTATTGGAACTCAATCCATACAATTTGAAGAAAAAAAAAAACCCAGTTTGTTTTGTAAATAATTGGATGCAGTTTTTAATCCTGTTGTTTACATTATTTTACGATATGCTTATGTTGTTGATAGATATGGCTTTATTGGAACTCATTCCATACAAATTTGGTCACTTATCGTAGAAACAAAAAGAAATTATAAACAAATCAAAATTACAAAGTGAAAAGAACAGACATTCTTATCGAAAACGATAAAAAAAAAAAACCTTAAAAAGAAATATTCTGCGGATAAAAATTTAAAAAGCCAAAAAAAACCTTAATAAAAGTCCGTGAGATCGAAACATGTTTTTCTGGCCCTCCAGTAAAGAGCACATAAATCGCCATTCAGTTGTAAGTTATGAGTCCAGTCTGGAGCAAATAGATGGGCCTTATTCATTTTCTCTGTCTTACATAAAACATATATCAAAGTTCACAACCCCAATTTTGGCAAGATGTTCGGCCAGGAAGTCGTGTCCAGTTCTTAATTCAAAATCCACTGGAAAATGACGTATTTACCATTTTCATTAAGGAATTTGATATTTCATGGCCTAATTAGTCATTTAGCACATACCAAGGAGTCACGTGAAACTTAATGCCACTTAATGTCACTTAATGTTAACTTAAATGTCACGGACGCTAGTAGCATTAACCTCCCGATATACATATATACACACACACACACACATATATATATATATATAATATATATTAAATGCTTATGTTATGAATTAAATTTGCTTCTTTACGAATCTGTAATAATAATCAAGCATTTTAATGGAAACCACATTCTCATGTCTTAATCACAATTGTTTGTTTTTAATATTTAATTTTGTAATAATGTCACGGACTTCATTTTTGAACTATAAATTATAGATATTGCTAACAGACCCGGCCATGCTTTGCTGTGGCTTTCTTGTATTTCGTTCAATTATTAGCTACTATAATTGGTATTGTTAAGGAAGTGATTAGTAAAAAGATTGATGATAAGTTGAAATTAAGCTTCAACGAATAGAAAATGTTTAATTTTTGTTAATTTAATGAATGAGGTAGATAATGTTGATTTTTAACACTGTTTTATAATTATTTCACCTAATTTAATTTTTAATAATCATTACTTTCATTTATCTAAGAACTAAGAGATGAACACTAACGCGGAATTTCTTGTTAATCTGTCTTTCGTCAAAATAAATAAATTCGTTAAATAATTTAATAAGTTGGTTATGATTTTTCTAAAAAGATTTTCCAACAATTCTACCGCAGAAATAGCTCTTTCTGTTAGAACTGTATTTGCTTGTTCCAGATAAAATTATACTGACATCGAGTTGCCACACGTTCTTCAGAACTGCCCATAAAATAAATTTGAAGAAATTCTGGCTCTTCGTTAGGTAATGGTGTGGGCACCAACGGCTCGATCTTATGGTACACAGCTACTGACCTTGCAGCCATTTGAATGTACCCAAACAAAATTTTTACGTCCATCGGATGAGAAACTGTTCAATTTTTGAAGAACATGAGCCAAAATGACGTCAATGGCGCCAAATGACATTTAAATAAGAAAATCGTCGATTTTGCATTTAAATAAAAAAATCAGAATGATAACTTTTGATCCAATTTAAGTTGGAACAAAACACATGACTTTAAAAAAGTTAAAATCGATCGTTATTTTCGAGTTCATCCCGGTCAAACATCGTGACACGGGAAAACACGGATTCTCCATTTCAAGTAATATATTGTCTGCCCTTTGCGATTATTTATATCATATATCGGAAATTGTAGCTTTTTGAAAGTATAGATTCTGATATATATAGGTATATATACATTAAATGCTAGTCAATATCGTTTTGAATTAAATTTTTCTTGACTTTACGAATTTGTAATCATAAAAGGCATTTTAATGGAAAAATGTACCACATTTGTTGAACGCAAACTTTTGAATGCTTGAAATATGACAGTTGTTTGTTTTTAATTTCAAATAAGTCACGTACTTTAAAAAAAAGTATGTTTTTTTCAACTATAAATTATACGATATTATGAAAAAAAAAAGTTTATTTTGTTTTGTAATCAAGAATTTTTAAATCTCGATATTCATCTACAAAAATTTGTAGTTGTTTTGATTGAAGAAATTCAGTAAATAAACAAATAATTTTAAGCAAAAAAATTCATGATTAACTGCTTATTTTAGGATTTAATTATATTTACTATTTATGGTTATTTGTTTAATGATTAAAAATATAAATGCAGCTATTTTAAGATCTCTTTAACTTTCAAATTTTCTTTTCAGATATGGACGTAAAAATTACATTTTTCTTTACTATAATAATAACGGCAAATAACAGCTATATCTTCTGTTCTCCAACACGACTTTACGGCCTTCGTTATCATCAAAACTATAAATGGAAGTCTGATGCCTTCTGTTTTCCAACTGCCTTTCATTATAAGTAAGTTTTCGATTTATTTTACATTATTATTTTTTTAATATTATGATATTTCTGTTCATTTCAACTTAGAATGGGATATTTAAACTTGTTCCTATATATCTAAAAATTATAATGATTCCATTTATTTAATAAAAATTTTTTTGGAATTAAAAAAAATTGCATAAATTTTAAATAACATATTCGTTTCGCTTTATTTTTTGTGATTAATTTGCACTTCAATAAATTAAAACAGTAATATTAAATAAACCAACTAGTTCTTTTTTCTATTTATTATTTTACACCATTAATTACTCCATTAATTAATTAATTGATTTAGTAATTAATAAATTATAAATCTCAGAGATTTCTGTAACAAATAATTATTAAAATGTATAATAATTGTTATAATCAATTTAAATAAAATAACCATCACTTACTAACTAAATAAGTATTATTCTGAGAAAATATTATAACAGAAAATTTTAGTTATTTTTATTAAATCTCGCAATAGACCATTGCAATATGATATATTACCAGTCCATGATATTACCAGATATTAATGAAAAATTAATTAAAATATTTTGATTTCCATTATTGATACATTAAAAATTAAACAAAACACATTAGAGAATACATATAGGTAGATATATATAGGTACTCATAAAAACATTTTGTTCCAGTTGCAATATCAAAATTGCGTAGATATTTCTTGAAATTGGTATTATTAAGTATTACTCTAGGCACTCTCTATCTCTGAACTTATTTTATTTTTTAATACGCTTTTATTAGTTTCACCTGTATGTTTGTTTGTATGTATGTAACTGACTCTTCATGCTCGATTTTGCCCTGTGATCCGATTTAATTTAAACGTTGTAGACTTATCAAGGACCGACGACACTAAAATATTTTAATAAGTTCATTATCTGATCATGATTATGATAGCCAGGATTAGTGATTTTATTTCAACTTGATCGGTGCAATTTTCCACCTGGACTCGTTGCCTCCTCATGTACACTATGACAAGCTGCAAAGAAACATTTACAGACATCTGATATTCAAACCTACGTGGGGTAGTGGCGCAACGGATAACGCGCCTGACTACGGATTAAGATTTTCCCTGTTCGAATCCTGGCTGGCTCGGCATATTTGCATTTAGCCTTTGTTTACTCGCAATTAAATTATTGTAAGAACCAAGTTCCGTCCTGGGACCACAATTAAATATTATAGTTTAAAAAAATTAAAAAACACGCTTTTAGAGTTAATCAAACTAAAAGTAAAAAAAAAAAAAAAAAATTAATAGTTTAAAAAACTAAAAAAACACGCAGAGTTAATCAAACTAAAAAGTAAAAAATAATTGTTAACATAAGAATAAAATGACTGCAGAGAAAATGAATGTCACTGTTCTAAAAGCGTGGGGTGCTTTGTATGACATTTTTAAACTAACTCTGCATTTCGGAATGAAACTAGTGAAAAATTATAACGATTGATATCGAGCACCCCACGCTTTTAGAACAGTGACATTCATTTTCTCGACAGTCATTTTATTCTTATGTTAACAATTATTTTTTACTTTTCAGTTTGATTAACTCTAAAAGCGTGTTTTTTTAATTTTTTTAAACTATTAATTTATTTGTTCTACACATTAACGTAATTTAAGTACTCGCGTTTTGAAGCATCTTGTCCACCTAACATGCAATACAAATTAAAAAAAACAGTATTCGACAGGGAAAAAATCCATTTAAATGGTAAATTGCATATAATAATCAAGGAAAATAAATAAATTCCCCAATAACGAATTTCCTAATTAAATAATAACGATGCTGTTCTATTTTTGACAATGCGATGGCATCGCAGCTACAAAAAAGATAAAAAAAAAAATAGCAAATTTGTTTTTTAATGTCTAAAATATAATAATGTTTAAATAATAATAAATAAAACAATAATGTGATATAATTTAATAAAATAATACACATTATACTAATTAATTATAACATTAATTATTTAAGTAAATTATTAATAAAATTATTAATTATTGTACTAATTAATTATAAAATTAATGATACATTATACCAATTAATTATTATAATTTAATAAATTGATACACCTTATTATTTTAATAAAATAATAAAAATATTTTATTAAAATAAAAGATTAATGTAAATAATAAAATAATGTCTGTTCTTTTTTTTTTGATGTCAAAAAAAATGAATAACTTTAAACTTGCATTCTCCGATAATTTTCTCACGTAAATCTTCAAAGATTTAGATAATAAAACAATTATTTAATTATTGATCGTACTTAGTTTTCAAAATGGCGAATTAAATCTAAAATATTTTAGTTTAACTATACTTTTCCTTTTGAAATTATTTGGAGGATTTATAATGTTTAAATATTTCTAACTACACTTGAAAAAACTATAGTCCTCCAGTGGGTTCCTTTCCACTGTGGGATTCTAGGCAATGAGAAAGCCGACTTCCTGGCTAAAAGGGGGGCTTTAATCACACAAAAATATCTCGTCCTATACCCTTCCACTCTAACAAAAATCTCATCAAAAGATCAATTAAAGTCGCGCTCAAGAAAACCTCTATAACCGTGTTTCCCAAAAGTCCTGGAAGAATGCTGTCCCAAATCTATGTAATGGTCCATGGCGTAGAGCAGTCGCTCATTTCCGACTAGCCACTGACATGACTGTCTGCGTAAACATCTTTACAGACTCAAAATGGTTCCTTCCCCGATATGCACTCTGGAGAGGCTGTGGACTCCACGCATCTAATTCACTGTCCTGCTCTGAGCAAGTCTTTTCTCGCCGAGAGATATTGGGAGGCTAAGAGATGTGTTAGATCAGGGGTCTCCAAACTATGGCCCGCGGGCCAAATCCGGTCCGCCAGTGTCATCAATCCGGCCCGCGACAGCGAATAGCTTATTGTTGCTATAATAAGTTGTATAAAAAACACAGAATGATAATAACTCGGTTTTATTTGCTTGCTAGGTAAAGTTTAATGACAAGCATAATACGCATAAAATTTAACTTAAGCATAACAACTAACAAATAATTGAAATGAAATAATAATGAAATTGAAATGAACAAATAATTGAAATAATAATGAAATTGAAATGAACAAATAATTGAAATAACAAATAATTGAATGAATAAATTGAATTAATAATTGAAATGAACAAATAATTGACTGAATAATGAATGATTAATAGTAAACATTATAAATAGTGAACACTCCGCGGTTACCCTCGGTAGTTATACGTATCTATTTCCGCTTTTAACCACTAGATGTCCTCAAGTGTCACGGCCGTATCGATACACACAATAGTAATTGTAGTAATTGAAAGAGCGAATTTAGCAAGCGTATGCTCGCTCAGAGCGCATACTCGGCGACTAGTCTAGAAATTATAGATAATGGCAGAAAAATTAAAACGGTTTTGGCCCTTGGTATTTACAGGAGTAAACAGTATGGCCCTAAGGCTGGAAAGTTTGGAGACCCCTGTGTTAGATTAATGAACTCTGTTGCAGCATGTTTTGTTGTTTTCTCTGTTCTTTTTTTTTTATTTTTCGCTGTTCTATAACTGTTCATAATCTGCCATTGGAAATAAAAAAAATATTTCTAACTATATCTTTGCATTATAATTTAATATGCATAAATTTTTGTAGAAAACTATAAAAAAAAGATTTTAACACACTTTTTTTTACAGTTTTGGAAATAGTTTCCCCAGAAATGAGAGCTCGTATGAATGGTATAGTCAACATCTCTTGGACGATTGGATTATGCATTTTACCGTTGTTGGCCTACTTTTCTCGAAGCTGGGTGACGTTGGGTCTCGCAACCTCATCTGTGACAATAATTTTCTTATTTTATTATACGTATGTACTTTTATAATTTATTAAAACAGGATTTATTAATTAATCGATTCCAATAATTTGATTTTCTTATAAATTGATCTGTGATTGTGAATTATATCTATTTTAATTTTAACTCATATATCAGAGATTTTGATAAGAAATAATTATGTTGTTGTTTCTTATCCCACTTGGCTGGCCAAGCCCACGAGCCCATACGTACTCATGATTGAAGGGGAAGGATGCAGCTTCTGTTGTGATGGAGCACCCGTAGTTAGAAGTCTGACTTTGGCTCCGTGACGCTCTTATAGTCATAGGAGACCGGGACCTACGGCTTAAAGTGGATTCCGAACCACTACAAACATCCATGGCACCGCCGGGGATTCGAACCCAGAACCTGTGGCACCGAGCGCCAGAGCGCTAGACACTCGGCCATTCAGGTCCCAAATTTGTGAATGCAAACGGCACGCGGTGTTCCCAGGTGGTCACCCACCCAAGTACTGACCGCACCCAATGAGGCTTGACTTCGGTGATCTAACGAGAACCGATATATTCAACATGGTATAAAATGTATAATATTTGTTATAATTAATTTAAATAAAATAACTATTATTCTGAGAAGCTGAAAAGTTTTAATTATTTTATTATATCTAGCAAGTGTCTTTTAAGTGTCAAAACTACCTTTAAAAAACAAACAATCATTTAGTATCATTTTTATTACATATATATTTTTAAAAATTTATTTGATCTAAAAAAATGGAATGTCTTTATGAGTTCTCTCAGTTATGTATTATCTTTCGCACTTTTATGTATAGGAAATATTACAGAAAGGATAATAATATACAAAAATACCAAAACATTTTTTTATTTAGTTTCTTACCGGAATCTCCTCGTTGGTTGGTGTCGCAAGAGAGATACGAAGAGGCTGCGGCCATCTTGTACCAAATTGGTGAAAAATGGAAAAACGAAAGAAAAAATGTTCTTGTACAAAAACTGCAGGTATAGTGTCCTTAAAAAATAGTTTATGAACAATATATCAAATATTTATCATAATATATTCAAATATTCATCGCAATATATTCAAATATTCATCGTAATGTATTCAAACATTCATCGTAATATATTCAAACATTCATCGTAATATATTCAAATATTCATCATAATATATTCAAACATTCATCGAAATATATTCAAACATTCATCGCAATATATTCAAACATCAATCGTGCTGTATTCAAATTATTCATCGTACTGTATTCAAATATTCATCGTAATGTATTCAAATATTCATCGTACAGTATTCAAATATTCATCGTAATGTATTCAAACATTCATCGTAATGTATTCAATATTCATCTTAATATATTCAAACATCAATCGTAATATATTCAAATATTCATCGCACTGTATTCAAATATTCATCGTAATATATTCAAATATTCATAGCAATATATCCAAACATTTATCATAATAAATTTACAATATATTCAAACATTCCTCGTAATATTCAAACATTCAATATATTCAAACATTCATTGTAATGTATTCAAATATTCCTCTTAATGTATTCAAATATTTATCGTAATACATTCAAATATTTATCGTAATATATTTACAATATATTCAATATTTATCACAATATATTTACAATATATTCAATATTTATCAAAATTTTACATAAAATATTTATCATGTTTTTCTCACAACTTTTAATAATTAAAAATTTTAAATGATATTTGATGGAATATTTAGAACTTTATTTATAGAAACAATGAATTTTGTATTTCAAATAATCATTTGGGTAAATTTTAAGATGAATTTCAGCATTTACATACGTAAGGTAACAGTTTTTGTAAAATAAATTATGCTTATTATTATGTGAATGCTGAAAATGTTTTAAAATTATAATATAGTGTTTTTTTTGCTATAAAATGTTTATAAAAGAGATAGTAAAATATTTCTAGATTTTGTCTTTAAACAAATTGTGATGTAGCCATATTGAAAATTATTCATTTTATTTTCCCCTAAACAGTTTTGGGCTGCTTTCTTGTTCCCGATAAATAATTTAAATATTGTTATTAAATTATAAAAATAACTCTGAAATTCATTTATTAATTACTTAATTTAAATAGCTTCACATTAAAAAGATTATAATTGACATAAAGACTATTTATAAATATAGTTTCTTAATTCAGCTTTATTATTTATTTGATTCACCTTTGTAATTATTTATTCAGTATTCATTTACCTTAATATTATATATGAACAAAGGTAAATGAAAAGGGAATAAATTTGCATTCAACTTTGTTAATATTATATGTATACAAAGGTAAGTAAACTAAGTTAAGATAATAATGTAAATTATTAAAGTTAATAATAAATAATTACTTACGTTGATATATATATATATTATATGTAAAAACGTTATATGTATATAAATTTTAATATTAAAATTATATGGATGACATAAGGCACGTGATCATTGGAAGTGGTATTTAACTGGTATTATATATATATAATCCATGCCAATTTTAAAAGTTATATGCCAAAGTGGGCCAACTACATTATTGACAGGTGGTCAAAACATTTGACTCTTGAGTCCCTACATTTTGCAATGATACTCGCCTGGATGACAAAGTTAAAACTAAGTTAAGCTATTTATAAATTATTACTTAAGAGTCTGAAGAATCATTCTTTGATATACATATATATGTGTGATAGGAAAGGCCCTTACATGGCCTCATTATATGTATATTAATAAAGATGTTCCAACAGGAATAAATTTTGCATTCACCTTTGTTAATATTATATGTATACAAATTGTGTTGGAGTTGTTCCAGGATAATGATGCTGATTACTTAAGTTAATGTCCTGGCCTTACTTATGTTGATATATATATATATTATATGAACACATTTATATGTATACCTGGGACACATTATATATTAATAAAGATAAATTAATAATGAATATCATTTTGCGTGACTTTTGTTAATATCTAGTATACAATTGTTAATATCTATAAATTATCCATTTAAGTTAATAATAAATAATGTAATATTAATATTAATATATATATATATATTTAAAGTTATATGTATACAAAGCCTTTTGATTATATATTAACAAAGGTAAATGAATAGTGGATAAATTTGCCTTCCCTTTGTTAATTCATTTTAAAAAAACAATTATATACAACTTCTTAAAAAACTATTAGGAGTACATCAACGTATTGAATAAAAACTTTCACATTTGGTAAAATTATTATGCTTTTTAGAAACTCGGAGAAAGATTTAAAAAGGAAAAACGGTGGACAAAGTAAAAAATTCTTCTTTTTTTTATTGAGGTATCCTCAACTCAGGAAGAAGTTTATCATCATTACTTTTTGCTGGTAAGTAAATTCCTGTAATGATGTTAAACAAGTTTATACGATTCCTATTTTTTGTTCGATATTTCTTATTTTCTTATTTATTTCCGAGATATTATAGGGCTCATAGAATTACACATGTGCAAGTGAAAAATACATAAATCTCAATTCGTATCCCAGTGGTAG